>CM046886.1:24283016-24372821 GCA_025688845.1 Cucumis hystrix | reverse complement strand
CTACAAGATTGAACAGGAAACTAACTTACCAATTTATGATTTAATCATTGGAGGATTCCCACGTGGTGGAGCTCCAGTGGGATTTGGTGTGGGATGGTGGTAAACAGAGTCCTAAACTTGCAGAAAATAGTCAAATAAAATCCATAAATCCAATCTAAGGAATAATATAGTTGCACGGACAATCAATTAGAGTTCTCACTTCAGGATTTGGATGCTTCCGTCTCTCTTCTTCCTCTTCAGCTGTTTCTCCTGCTCCATATTCAAGGATGATGCAGCACCACTAGTCGAAGCATCAGATAGAGGAACTCGTGCGCCTACAATTTTCATTCATACAAGACTTCAGTGGAAGTTTCAAATAAAAAAGCACACATATAAATTTCTGTCTTATTACAAGAATGAAAATGAAACTAACTTACCAATTGATGATTTAAACATTGGAGGTTTCCAAGGTGGTGGAGCTCCACTGGGATTTAGTGTGGGACGGTGTCCTAAAGTGGCAGAAAAGAGTCAAATAAAATCCATAAATGCAATATAAGGAATAATATTGTTGCACAGACAATGAAATAGAGTTCTCATTTCAGGATTTGGATGTTTCCCTCTCTCTTCTTCCTCTTCAGCTGTTCGTTTTTTTGGAGGTCCCAAATGAATGCAACTTGAATCAAGTGTAACTGCATTAAATAATCCACTTCTCTAGAAAGGTCTCTATTCAGTCCCCATATCACATAATGAATCCTAAAGGAAAATTGATGTGTTAGTCAACCCAGATCAGTTACAAGACTCATGTGATATCTCACTAATCTAAAACCCTAAATCCAAATCCAATAAGAACGTTTTACCGTTAGAAGACTATATAAAAAATTTAAAGAAAAAAACCCCAGGTCCCTAAACGCATCCAAACAAGCCACTGTATCTTTTTTCAGTGAAGAATCAATAGTATTCGTATGCAAAATATCACGTATAACCGTGCCGAAAAGTAAATTATCTCATCGAATCCGATTGCACTACAGCATGCAATGATAAAAGACGAACGCAGATGGGGTTCGAAGACGGCACGATGAAATAAATTGGCGGAACCGGGAGTTAACTGACAGGCGGAAATCAAAAAATAAATGGTAAGAAGAACAGATACCTGTTTCGATTCCTTCTTGCGAAGCTCCATTCGGTAAGCATCTCTAGGGTTCATCACCTTACCTCCTTTGGTCGTCTTCATCTTCACACTTCTTCAAAATCTTCCGTCTTTTCCTTCTTCTTCTTAGATTGGTAGTGTCGCTGTTCTTCGCTTTTCAGATACGATAAAAATCTCGAAGAGGAAACCAGAATTTTAGGCGACAGAGAGAGGAGATTAAAGGCGTCCATATAACATCGCTCTCGTTATCGAAGTTCTTTTATTGAACTCAAAGAACGCATCCAGTGTATATTACCGTTGGATCAATAAATGTAAGTCTGTCTAGCTGGATGATTATTTGATTTTTTTTAATCTAATTAATATTTTAAATTTTAAAAGTTTCTCTTAAAAACATATTTTCTAGTTTGAAGTTTAAAGACAAACTTTTTCCTTTTTTTTCTTTTACAAAAGAACGAGGAAAGATTTGGATAGATAATCTCTTAAATTAGCATCGAAAAACTATATTTCTCTTCGTTTATTTATCTTTTAATATAGATTTTTAAAATAAAAATAATTGTTTTAACATATTTATTTAACATTAGATAATTTGATAGTAACAAAATATAACTGTTAGAATTTCAATTTTTTTAGAAGGTTGTGTTTCAGATAATTTCACATTTAAATGATTGAATAAAATGTTTTCGCATTGAAAAAAAAAAAAAAAAACGTATTTTACCTTTTACAAAAAAGATAAATAAATAAATAATCAAAATTCATCTATCCTATACACAAGGGTTTAAGAGCTTTTTATGTAAATATCTATCACGCACCTGAGACGATAATCTCATTCGTAGCACTTTCTTTCACTCCTTTGAAAATTGGTCTATGACCCAACGAGTGATTATGAATATATACAATACTTCTCTTCTACAATACCTTGTCAACCTTGATAGTATATAGTAAATTTACCAACTTTTCTAACGATAATCAAACAGTCAATCAAAATGTAGAATTAAACAAAATTTTCTTGAACTTTCAAATTTGTGTCAATAATGTTCTAAAATTTCAAATGTTTCAAATGTGCTCTCAATCTTGGGAAAAAAAATTAAAAAAACATTACCATTAGTTTTAGATGGAAACGGTTAAACTTACAATTTAAAAGTTTCATAAGTACCCTTTTAACTTAAAAAAAGTTAAAAAATATTGTCATCCAAGATTTATACCAATTTTCTCACTAACCAAAATTTTAAGTTTATATTTATTTGATGAATACAACCAATTTCAATGGTTATTGTTTTAATTAACCTACAATTAATTGTTAAATAGAAAAACGAATTTGATTATTAAGAGTAACAGTGATAGTTTGATAGATACATGTAATTTTTTTTATTTGATAAATAATTGTTTTGGTATGTTTTAGGGATAATTTATTGTTTTAAGATTTTATAAGATTTTGTAGAATTTTACGTTTTAACAAGATTTATAATAACGATGTTTCATAGTCCTAGGGTGTGTTTTGATTGGTTTTTTAAGTGTTTAATTTTTAAAATAATTAATTTTAAAATAAAAAGATGTTTGACATTGGTTTAAAATAATGTTTAGAAAAATGAGATTATGAAATAAATCATTTTAGAGAAAACACATTTTAAAATAAATGTTTATTTGGTGTTTAATAAGAAATCCGTCCCAATATATATATATATATTTGTTTTTTTTTCTATTAATTTTTACTATCTATTTTTCACTAATCGTTTTTTTTAATTGAAATATTTTGAATATTTTTTTTCATTTGCATTCGAGTACATTTAAATATAGGAATTTGTAGATGTTACTCTCTCAACCAAATCTACTTCGTCTTAACATATGTGATATAAATCACGAGGATGTCAATGAATGACATGATCGTTCGGTTCGTGAAATTAATTGAAAACGAATGAAGAACGTGGTCGAATTGCACATCTTTTTATTTAGTTTATATTATATGGTTTTGAAAAAGTATTTATCTTATTTATATTTTGTTGTTATAAATCAATTATTCATTTTTATGATTATGCATTTACATTTCAAGATATTTGTGTTTTAAAATAAAATTAATGATTATAGTTTTAAGTAACTAAAAAATAAATAATTTTAAAATAAAGTGGAATTAATTTTAAAATCTATTTTAGAAAAAAAATTCAAAATGTGGGTATTTTTTTATAAAATTAATTTATAATGTTTAATAAATTTTTTTAATGTAATTTGACCTAAATATAAACATATTTTACATTTAAAGAGATCAAACTAAACAGACAAGTACTTTAGATTTTAAATTTATTTTATAGAAAATGTTTTTTCATAGGCAATTAAGAGAGTTTGCTAAATTAGTAAAAAAAATCACGATAATAGAGCAATTTCACTCACGTGGTAATGAATTTTGAGTACGTGCAAACTAGAGGCTCGGAGCAATTTTGCCCCTACAGGGAATGTTATCTTCCTCTTCCACTTCTTTCCGGTCTGATCCTCAGGTCCGATTCAATCGCAATCCTGGCTTGACTTTCTTCAACAATCTCATCTTCTCTCTTCCCCTCCAGCTCCGCTCTTTCTCACCATGGAGCATTCCATGTTTCAATCCGTTTCTCTTCGAACTCCGGCTGTAAATTCTACTCTCAAGCCTTCTCTGCCTCACACTAAGCTTCCAGTTAGGCTCGCAGCAACTCCACCTTCAACTTTGCTCCCCAGTTTCACTCTACATCTGCAGCCGAGACGGCCGTCTAGCTGCAGGAGAAATGTTCTGACTAAATCGTGGAGACGACGAACTTCTATTCAGGTGTGTTTGGTTTTCTTAGTGATTGCTGCTTCTATTTGTGAATTGTAGCTTGTGATTTTCGTGTTTCTGTTGTTATGCTTGATGGATAAATAGTCTGTGAATGATTGGAATCCGATTGTTGCACTTACATTGTGTTATGAACGTGGATGAAATGTTTTAATAGAGTTGAGAGCTAACTTTGGGGTTCAGGGTGAAAACTTCCTCACTGCAAGTCTTCAGACAAAGTCTTGGTGAAATGGAGATGATTCCTTTGTTTGATCGAAGTTCAAATTTAAATGCAATAAAAATCTAATTAGAATTTATAAGTCCGATTAGTTAGGACCCTACTAACGCTTACTGTACAGTGTGCACCAAATAATTTGATGAAAATTTGGATTTACTGAACTAGCAAATTAGTGAGATGAAATTATTCATCTCGAAAATGTTAATACACTTACTGAACAACGTGTACTCCAAATGTAAGTTTATCATCAACCAATTTGAACATTCCCTTACTTTGAGAGCCTAAATTGAAAAATATTAATGCATAGAGTACCAAATAAAAACTTCTTGAACAGTAGGGATCAAATTACAAAAATACCCGAACAATAGAGAGCAAAACATATATTTAACCTCTTTCGTGAATTGGCCTAATTGGTAAGACTTAAGAGGCAATCTATGAATTTTCGTAATTTGTTGGATAGATAGAGCAAATAAATAAAAACAGGGGAAATAGAGGCTGGTGTTTGTGTTAAAATCTTTACCTTTTATTGCTGTTCTCTTCATAATGACATATTTCAATCCTCAACTTTGTCCTACTTAGTAATTCAAAATTATACTCAGACTATATCTGTCCATGCCATTGATGTTATATAGTGGGTGCTGCCAGGCCTGCACTCAAGTTGGAGCTGCAGGACCTGATCCCCTAGTGAACAATATTTCAGCATTTAGAGATGCTTGCTGGAGGTTTTTAAGGCCCCATACAATACGCGGAACAGCTTTAGGATCTGTGTAAGTGGATATGCCAATGGATCAGAATAATACACTGCTTTATTGAGACTCCTTCTGGGTTCGTCCAATATTTTTCCTAACCATTATAATTTTGATTCATTTGAACAGTTCGTTGGTGACTAGAGCATTGATTGAAAATTCACACCTGATAAAGTGGTCCTTGGTCTTCAAGGCTCTGTCTGGCCTTTTTGCTCTAATATGTGGAAATGGTTATATAGTCGGTATCAATCAGATTTATGATATTGGAATTGACAAGTATGTATATCCATATTTTTCCGTCAATTAGTTTAAATTTGCTTGGTTTCACACTTAGATGTCAGTCTTACTTGGTTCCTCAATATTGAATCATTAAAGACAATAGGTGGATAGTACTCTAATCCACAACCTAATATCTGGATCTTTTGCACTCCCCACCCCCTTCCCCCCCTTCCCCCCCTTCCCCCAGCATTTCTTCCATCCATTTCAACATCATTGGCCATTTCGAAGTCAATGCACATGATAAACTGTATTTACCAGTAGCTCAATCTACCAATGGAAGAGATGCTTCCTGATTATTTTGAGAACAAATATTTAAATAACTATGCAGTTGTTGCTTATAAATTTCACCTTTTTGTTTGATTTGCAGAGTCAACAAACCATATTTACCAATAGCTGCAGGAGATCTTTCAGTCAAATCTGCTTGGCTCTTGGTGATATTTTTTGCTGTTGCTGGTCTGTTAATTGTCGGGTTGAACTTTGGGCCATTTATTACTTCTCTCTACAGTCTCGGTCTTTTTCTTGGGACTATCTACTCTGTTCCTCCATTCAGAATGAAGAGATTTCCTGTTGCAGCATTTCTTATAATTGCCACAGTACATCAATTTCTCTTTCGTTGAAACTTCAACTTCAATCTATGTCATGCAGTCTTAATAATTATTATTGAAAATGTGCTGAAAATTAATAGTTGGAAAAGTTGACGAGTAAGAAGTTGCAAAAGTATGGCGTGCTTGCTTGCTACCTAAAGTTGAGCTGCATGCTATTTGAAAAGTAGACCTTCCACTTCATGAAGTATCATTGTTTAAATATTTCCATAAAGTTAATAGCGAAGTCAAACTCCTTTTTTCAGAAAATGGTTTTTTAAAAAGAAACTTCAAACATGTCACACTGCATTCAGATGTCCAATTTTATACAATTCTTGGTAAGTTGAAAGAACTATTGTTTTGTTACGGTTCTAAGAATTTCCATTCTAGTTCAGAAATTGATTTTGAAAATTCTGGTTTAGTAGTTTAGTTAGTGTGGAGCACAGGAGCTATCTTATAAACCCTTAACGTGATTATAATGTGCATTGCAAATACCCTTTCCCCGAAGAACTAAAGATATGAGCATCTCATCTGGTTGGCATGTGCTTTTGTTGACACTATGGATGATAATTCAAATCTTAATTCTGCAGGTGCGAGGTTTTCTTCTTAATTTTGGTGTCTATTATGCAACTAGAGCTGCTCTTGGACTTACATTTGAGTGGAGGTTAGTCACCATTAATAATTCTTTATGCATTTGAGTTGGATGGAATCAGGATGTAGATATATTGCCCCTACTTTAAATTGATTATTCTAGGAAATTTGAATACAAGAATCGTGAATGCTTAACAGAATCACATTTATTTTGAGAATGGCTAAACTTTGTGTATTCAACCTAAACTTTGTACACGTCGTTGAATAGCTATATATTTTTTTAAAGTGAGAAACTAAAATTTTATTGAAAAAATTAAAGTTAAAAAAAATCAATAAACAAGTCCTTCAAAAGCGGTCTATCCAATTACAAAAAATGACTCCAAAGTCCAATCTAACAAGTTAAAATTTTGCTCACAATTAGAAAAGGTCGTGTAACCTCTTATTTAAAAGAGAAGGGAAAAAGAAAAAGGACATATAATCGATGCACACAGGTGGCATTAGACCTAACAACCTCCCAAACTTCCTCACAGGATCTCGCTCTCCCCTTCACAAATCTAGCTGGAGCACAAAATTTAGCCTGCTCTGTTGAATGTTTGTGATTGTTTAATGAACTTCAATAAACTAGTCTGACAAACTAGGGTATTGCCTCTATTCGGGGTCTAAATTATAAAAATTGAGGAATGTAGTGATTTGCATCCAACGTTCTAAACAAACACATGCTCTGATACCATAAAGTAATGGTCTGGGCATCATATACCAGATTGGTGACCTTTTATAGAATACCAAAACTACATACACCATAGGTTGGTCTGGGCTCATTTGTTTAGGACCCAAAGCTCATGTAAGGTTGCTTTTGATCAAAGTATCGCTGGTAGTTGCTTACTGGTGATATCGAAACTTGGAACAAACATAGTTTGTATAAATAGAGTCACGGGGTTAGTTTCTGCTTTAGTTATTTATTTTTTTAAGCTCTAGTTGCCTTTTTTCTCACTTGCACTTAATCAGGCTCAAAAAGTCATCATAGACTTTTACATGTGGACACTAAACCTTTTGCAGCTCACCTGTTGCTTTCATTACCACGTTTGTGACCCTGTTCGCTTTAGTGATTGCCATAACAAAAGATCTTCCAGATGTGGAGGGAGATCGCAAGTAAGATTCGCAAACTACTTCCATGTGACAACTTCTTTAGTTGAAGCAATCTTGTTTCTGCAATCTTTTTCCTTCCCGAGGAAGATTACTTTTTTTCCGTTTCTTCTATTTATTTTTCTTGGGCACTGATTTCTCAGCATGCTTCAATTTTTCGGACTCCATAAGTATCATCTCAATTCTTTTAGGAAGTGTATGCTATGCAATTATCATGATGTCATCTGAATGAGCATTGTAATAAAGGTTTCAGATATCAACCTTGGCAACAAAGCTTGGAGTTAGAAATATTTCATTTCTTGGTTCTGGACTTCTGCTGTTAAATTATGTTGCTGCTATAGCAGCTGCAATTTACATGCCTCAGGTCCGTATGGTGCTTCAACTACAAATACTTTTGCACATCTCATGAAGTAAATTTGCCAAATTTGATCCTTACAGGCTTTTAACCGTTTCATAATGATCCCTGTTCATGCAATCTTGGCATTGTCCCTGATTTTCCAGGTTTATTTCTTGACTCTCTCACAAACCGCAGATGAAAATGCTATTTGTTCCTATTTTACTTGTCTTTGTTAGATTCAACTTTAAATATTTACATGGATGCGCATTTTCTATTCTTGATTAGTCTGTGTTAATACTAATCAAGAACTAGAGTGACCCTGTTCTTTGACTCAAAACTTATGTAAATCTTGTTTCTTTTGATTCTCAGTCATGGTTGTTGGAGAGAGCAAATTATTCTCAGGTAAGTTCCAGTTCTAGTTGCCAAATGATATTCGTGAAACTTCTCATGTTAGGAACTACTATGAAAGTATTTTTCTTTACATGTTATTCACTTTAAAGAGTGAGCAACTAAGGCAAGTTGTTTTCCAACAACAAAAAGTGTGGAGCCTAATAATTAATTTAATTTGTTTTGCAGGAAGCAATTTCGACATTTTATCGGTTTATATGGAATCTCTTTTATGCTGAGTATATCATATTTCCTTTGATCTAGCGGAACATTCTTAACCCTATATTCATTTATGATCTTTTTGTGGGTGCATGAGATTTAGAAAGCAAGGATGAGTTCAATTTGTCAACTTGTATATATTGCCATTATAGAATCATGTTGTATTATCATCTAATAAATTCCAGTTATATCAATCGGATTCTCTTTTCCTCTCCTTTTGTTTGTTGGAGAATTTTAACAATTAGATTCCATGTAATGGTTGTAAAACTTGCAACTATAGCCGTATTCTGTAAACTTTGTTGTGCATTATTATTTATCCTGTGTGAGCAAGACAGGAAAGACAAAACAAGTATATGAACGGAGAGGAAACTTTCATTATTTCAGGATTTGGGTATGTATGTAGTATGTAGGGCAGAAGGAAACTTCTTGTACAAAAAATGTCAGACCTTCAAACACCTCCATCCCCTTTCACTCGTTATGGAACAGGATTTTACAAATTAAGAATAGAGGATACGGGTTCTCCTCAGTTAGGTGAATAGGCCAGGTACCATTTTTTTAAATTTGAAATTGTCAAACAATTTGAATAATTTTTTTTTGTGTAATTTGCCTTAATTTTTATTATTGTTGAACTAGGTAATATATCATGTTCTAATGACATCCATTTAGGTAGTTTAGAGACCAAGTTAACTCTGTTTGTCATGTAAACAGAATACTCTCTTTAGCAAATATGAGATGATGATGATAATACCTCTTCTTGAAAAGAGTCTCTGCATCTATGTATATTAGTAGGCAATGAAAGCATGCAAAAGCTTTTCATCCTTCAGTCCATTTTGAAGCCTAAAGAAGCACATTAACTATGTATATTTCATCTTTTCTATCCAGTAATTGCAGAGAAATACGTGTGTTACACGTGTTTGTTATTTATATTCTAATTACATTCAGCCGGAGGTGTTGGAGTTTGAGGCAATACCAGGCATTTTGAAGCAAGCGGACTTCTGGCTGTGCTTGTGTCTTTACATGAACATGGAGTTGAAGCCATGGAGCCAATTCGAGACTGGGTCCGGGAATGAGAAGCATGAACAACTCTACCTCTGGGAGACAAGTGAGCTTGCTCTAATACCTTGTTCTGAAGCTCTTGAGGGTAATCTCTCATGCAACCAATACGAGGTCCAGCTCCAGTTGTCCATCTGCTTGATAATTGTTTTGCCAACTGATATGATTTCATTTCTTTATGTGATACAATTCTTCTTAAGATATTCTCCTTTGGGATTGGTTGCTCATCGTTGTCTTCTTCATCTTCATCAAATAGGTTTGATTTAGGAACCATGAATTCTTCTTCCGATAAAAGTGATTCTTCAGCTGTTTCATAGCCGTCGTCAGATGGAGAATCTGGAATGAGAACTCTACAACTAGCTGGAAGCGTTTCCTTCTTGAATATGTCAAACACATTGCTTCTTTCTGGTATTTGAAGGTTAGTTATCTTTGAGCGTAATCCTCTGGATAATCTTGATATTCTTTGGTTCGGAGTCTCTGCATGATTAGAGCGAAGACTCGATGGATTATTCTCATCGATTGTGTCTATTGTATCCATTTCTCCAATATGGTCTTCAGAATCTTCTTGAAGGCTGGTGAATTTGTCCTTGTTGAGGCGTTCTTCTTCCTCATATGGGCTTTTCTGAGTATATCATAGGTGCACAGAATTTGGATCAGCAGTTATAATCACGAGAAAGAAGTTTACTTTATTACATTATATACATAATCAGAGGTTTGTTTGTTTCTCTAACCAAATATAAAAATAAGGGTCTTTTGCTCGTTTTACCTCAACATCGGTTAGATCCACATTGTTTTCCATTAGGAAAGACATGAATTCGAGAAAATTTTCCTCTGTAGGAAGATAATGGCCACTGTGAGGCCAAACTGCCTATAAGTCAAGGGGAAAAGAGACAAAGGAAATACAGCACGTTAGGTTAGATAATCAAAAGGAATTTTGAAAATTTTAAAAACACTTAAAATAGTATTTAAAAAGTACTTTATAAACAATAAGCCATTGCATTCCAATCTCTATCTTATTAATGATCCTAACCTTTAGAATACCATCTTCCACCACCAATCTACCAGCAGCTAAAGTGGCTCCACCAGCCAAGAAACTTGAATGTTGAAATGTACCCTTTTTCTTCAGCCCAACATACAAAGTTTTTGATGTGCTCAATACAAAGATCCATTTAGCATCTCTTGGTCCTCCTGTTGTGTGAAGAAGTTTCCCACTATACCTGTACAAAAACTTCCCACTTTCTACCACAACCTCATAGGCCTTCCTTTCTATCTGCGTACACGACAATTGAGAACAATGTTTAAAAAGAGGAAAAATAAAGCCCAACCAAGCTTTTAATGTATGTATCATTTTATGTGTCACAGTGATATCTCAGAGGATGGCTGGGCTTACAGGACCAAGATATTTGATACATTGTTGGTGAAGCTTATATCTGGGACATCTCTCAAGGTTCACCTCTTTCCCTTCTCCTATATCAAGCCTGATATAAAGAGAATTGTTAGAGTTATTGGTATTTATTTTCTTTTGTTAAGCATATTTAGAATTTAGATACTCATTTTATCTTACCAATAGAAAAAGGGCTGTTTGCTATCACAGTGGAGCCATTTGACGTAGTAAAATTGAAGATTATGGCCATACCGATGTCGAGGATCAATCTGTTTATGAGAAAGAAATAGTGTCACTAAAATGACAACTTTATAGTCTGATTCTAGTCATGTCGAGAGGGACTTACTGCCTCAAGCCAATGCTGCAAAGCAAGTTTCCTTGCTTTTTCATCCTTTGACAAACCTTTCCCTACCTACGGAAGACGTTTGTGTTAGGAATGCCTATAGAGATTGTATATATTATAGTTTTAAAGCTTTTGGATCCATCGGTGATTTCACATGATGTCAAAGTAAGCAAGAATGGGTTTACAAACCCAACAAATAAAGTGGAGTAGACCCTACTTAGGGTATAGGCAAATTACATGATATATAGCCTAACTAACTTTAGAATGTAAAATAATCAATCAAATATTTAATAATTTTCATTTTTCTGTTAAGACGAATTAATATTTCATTAATATAGTTTTTTCTATTGAAAATTTGGATAATTATTTAATTTTTAATTCTCTAGTAAAAAAATCCACGAAGCAAATGCTCATGAAAAAGAAAAGAAAAGAAAAAGAAAGCCTATTATGTTTTTCAATTTTACTTTTTTCCTTTTTAAATATATGTACTTTTGATTTTCCTTAAAAGTAAATCACTTTGGAACTATTGCAGGATTGGAAGGTGGATGATCCAACCATCATACCGTAATAATTCTTGAACCTCTCCCTCTTACTTGCTTTTAATACTTTTTAGGCCTCCACGGAGGTGTTATTCATTTGCATACTATAAATCAAATTCTTTCTAAAACTTAAAACTATAGGTCCAATGATCCATAAGAACCGAAGCAACAAATAATGTTTTTTGTTTTAGAGTTTGAGTTACCTTAGCAGCCCTGGTTCTAGCCCTTGACCACCGTGAAATCGCGGTCTCTGGTTTTTCAATATCAAAGAATGATATTGAACTTCTCTTGAGTTCGGCAAAATCCAACAGCTTCCACCTATTAAGTGATGATTTAGGAAAAGAAAACTCCAAATCTTTACCACTCCTGCTCTTGAAAGGGTAGATTGACATGAACATGTTTAAAATTTTGAAGAGAGTACAAACGAATTTGGACACAAACCATCTCTGTTCCACAAGAACAGCACAATCTGCCAACTGTCTCCTTGTTCTAAAGCTCTTGTACACTTTCTGTAGCCTCAATGCAGCACTATAGTGTTGGTGCTGTGGTTCCGAATATCTCGGTGTCGAGTAATTATGTGGCGACGAAAAATGTTCATGCCTACGTTGATCACAATTCTTAGACCCTACCGATATCCCAAACTCACTATTTTCCATCTCTGCACATGGAGTTTTGAATGAATTGACTGTCTCCAATTCCCTTGTTCTTGTGGTAATTGGACGTTGTAATCTGATGCGGTGAGAACCGAAGGATTTTAATATTGTTGGCTCTGAATCTCTTCCATTGAAACTAACAGAACGTAATGGATTCCTCATCTCTCCATCTTGAAAACTAATAGATCTAACAAGAACAGCATCAAAATCCAAATCTTCAAAATCTCCCAATGGACATGAAAACAGTTGCCCCATTCTTCCTTCCTTAATTTTTTTTTTTATATGTATATTTTTTAATATTTTAATATTTTCCTTTTCCTATCCAAATTTTTTCACTTCAATCCCAAATCACCCAGACCAATAGGGTCTCGATTTCCTGTAACATCAAAACAAGAAACACAATAATTAAACATTGCTATATTTTATCAAGCTTTGTTCATGACTTTCATCTATCAATCAAGAGACATTCCATGCTTAAAAATAATAATAATAATAATAGAAAATATATATGAACTAATCTTATATACTGCTACTACTTTGTTCATATTTGAGATTATTTTTCTTCAATATCAGCTTATAAAACTACTACTACTTCCCCAGTTCCTACCTTACCTACTTTGTCAAAGTTTGAAAACTAAAAAAAAAAAAAAAAAAAAAAAAACTATAAAACTAAACATTAAAAAATAATAATAATAATAATATATATATATATATATATATATAGGCTTAGAATTCATTAAAGACTCATTTAAAAAAGCTACTTTCAAATGTAGTAAAATAAACAAAACAAAATAAAAATATTTAAAAAATATAACAAAATATAACCATCTATCTTAATCGTTGATATTTTATTATATTTATAAATATTTTTAGAAGTTTTGTTATTTAAAATGATTTTTTTTTTTAAAAAAAAAGAGAACCTTATAAAAAAAACTTATGGAAAAACCAAAAAACTAAAGAAAATGGTATCTAACATGCTCAAGCCTTGAGGGTTGTTTGGAGAACAGTAATGAGATGAGTTTGGATTGTAATTTAATCCAAAAGCCCATAGTTGGTTCGAGTGTTTTAGGCTCGATATGTAATACTGGACATTTTCCAACCAAATTCTCTTTTCTACCGTTTTACACTTCATGATCTCATCCTTATTTCTCAAGCATCCGTAATTTGATTACATCTTGGCTCTCAGGCACCCAAAACATCCCCTCCAAACACCCCTAAAAATTTATCCAATAACTTCACCCATCAATCAGAAACACATGTCACATTTTAAAATTGACAATAGTAATGATGAAGGTAAGAAGTTATGGGAAATGAAAAAGAAAAATATAGGGAAAATAGTTTGGATGGGAAAGGAAATGTTCTAACCTGAATCCGAGACAATTAGAAATATAGGAGAGGAGAATAGTTTAAGGGTAAGGAAAGATGGGAGAGCGAAGAGAGAGGAGAGAGAAGAGAAATAGTAGAGCGAAGGAAAATTAGCCAAATGTGGGTTTCAGAGAAGAAGAAGAAGAAGAAGAACTGGTTGGCTATTAATGTGAGACAGAGCGTCGATTGTGGGTTTTTTCTTCTTTTTGCCTTTCACATTTGGTTCTTATTACAGCCTTTCTCTCCCTTTGCTGACTCTCTCTTTTCCCCCATTCTTGGACCTTTACTATTATTAGTTTTGTTCCTAATCAAAGAGAAGCGTTTCTTTCATATTGCCACCATGGATCAAACTTCATCTCTTAAATATTAATTCTACCCTGAAACTTAAAATACATTTCCCCCAATTTTAAGCCTTCTTGTTAATTGTTAATCGTTAATTTCATCCAAAAATTCAGGTAAATATGTCTTGAAAAACTCGCTAATTTCAACGGATATCGATTCTGTTTATAATTCACTAAAGCTTTCTAAAACTAATAAATGTCTTTATTCTGTTTGTAATTCACTAAATCTTTCTAAAACTAATAAATTTCAACAGAATTTACTATGGTGTCGGTTTTTTTATTGGATTTAAAATATCATCTTAGTCCTTAATTTGAGAGATGTTCAATCTTAGTCCATGATTTTTATAAATGTCAATTTTTAGTCTATATAGTTTCAATAACTTTTAAATTTAGTCCCTCCAGTTTTTTTATTCCATTTTTTCAACATTAATATTTTAAGTATATATTTTAGAACTATATTTACATATTGTATTAGAACTATATTTACATATTGTATCTCCATGTATGAGAATTTTTATTATTTAACTAATAAAATTAATTTTGAGAGACTAAACTAAAATGTCGGACTAAAATTAAATAGTAAAAATTATGGATACGAGCAAGTCTCGAATTACATGTCCCAAACTTGTATTTTAACCTTGTTTTTTTCCTATGTGTGTTTAAGTTGATCTAATTTTGTGTTGGACACGTTTTATATTTTATCAAGTGTATATAGATTCTCAACTTTTTAAAAAAATTAAAGACTCGAGAGTATAAAATTGTAATATTTATTAAGGATAATGGCTTTTTTAGTACAAAGTATAAGTTTGATTATACAATATTTATCTTATCTAACTTTAAAAAATTAAAAATTTAAGTCAACAAATCACCTATGATTGCTCCAAGCTAAACATGTTTAATTTTTTTTATAATTGAGTCATTGAAAAGAAAAGTGTACCTTTGTTATAGGTAATTGCTTTCAATTGTTTTGAGTCTCTCTTAACTATATTTTCATATCGGTTTATTCCTTTCTTCCTTTTTAGAACGTTCTATAGTTTTAATTGTTTTCAATAAATTCATATCAACCCAACTTCTTTAAAGACCTTTTGTAGTGTCTAAATTATTATAATACTTTTTCGTAATAAAGATAATCTTTTAAGATTTGTTTAACCTGCCACGTGTATGTGTGTTAGCCATTATAATGTCTCTCATTTGAATATACCTACCCATTTACTATTTACTAGGAGAAAAATAGATGTTTAACCCAAACACAATATAAATGTATAAACGTATGGCTTTGTTTCATCTCAATTGCCCCAAAATCTTGATTAAGGTCTTGCATGAGCAATTGAAGGAAACAAGGGGCTAGTTTGGACAAGATGAATAATATCAATATTTAAAAAAATTGACAAACGGCGAATCACACCAAATATAATTTCTAACATAACTTCAATATTTTTAAGAACTTTTTCGTACTCGTTTCTATCATAACTTCAATGTTTTAAAGAGTTTTTTTTGCAATCATCCCACATTCTTGAGAATCTTCGGTATGATGAGTTTTGACTCGTTTTGACTCACCATATCAGTGATATGTTGATATTTTTGAGTCGTCGTTACATAATTTGATTGTCACAACTTTTGTAAATGGTAAAATCTAAATATTTTTTTCCTTCCTATAATTTTACTATTATATGTGGTGAATAGTGAGAGTTCAAACTTACTATACTTGAGACATAAAAACAACTCAATTACTGCTTTTTGCTCATGGTTGCAAAACATAAGTGCCCCTTAAGCTCCTTTTTGCTCATGGGAGCTATTAGTTTGGAAAATGGGAATTGACAATTACAATAGGGGTAATTTCTCTCTCATTAATGCAACCAATTATATGTTACTACATGATTTCTTTAAGTCTTCTAGGATAGAAAATATACTTAATCATATTTTAATATTTTCTCCACTATCGTTGATTTCATGTTTCAACTCCATTTGTTCATGATGCAACCTTATATGTATAGCGTAAAATTATTGGATATTTGTAATATAGTATGTTCAAATGTTTTGATATTGCTTTTGCTATAAGATGTGTTAGTCAATTCTTTCTAGTGTTATTCACTCTATCGCTGTAAATTAATATAATTTTGTTATCGACGTAGGTATAAATGATATTTTGTATCAACAAGATGATTTGGCCAGAATCTTCTTTCTTTTTATGACACATTTTTTGAAATTTCTCATACATGCAAATTGAGAGTTATTATGCTTGTAATAAATATGTTTAGATTGATTATCATTTTATTTGGAATAAGTGCAAAATATGTCCAAATCAATTATCAAACTTGTTAACTTATCAATAAAGCTCTATTGGTCGAGTCATTCTTATTTTTAGAAGCAAACATGTGGTTTTTATTTAGTATATGTGTTATAACTAATTATGGTACCTTCTTTAGTTAAAAAAACGTGAAAGTGAAGATTTCAACATCCACCATCGAGATAACAAGTAGATGCTTTTAACTCCTAAGCTATTTATTGTATTGGTGTAATTAGTGAGATTGTTAATGGATGGTTACTAAAACTAAGCTTAATTATGAGCTATTTGGTATATTTGGTTAACAGGAAAGAGATTGTTATATAATTAACTTTTAAGATTTATTAAAACTACACAAACTAAATTTTAACTAATGAAACAAAATCTAAATTAACAACTAAAAACCTATTTTAACTACCAAAATTAGCACAATCTAACTAGCCTAATTATACTAGCTCCAATTAACTCCAATACATTGTATTATCATCTTGAAGTTGGTAGTTCGATTTTTTTGCTTTATATATTGAACGGAAAAAACAATATTTAACCTAAATTAAAACATACAAATACCAATATATAACACACCCAATCGTTTTCTTAAACAAATCATTCCTTCTATTTCATGTTTTGGTTAAATTATAAAAAATGATTCTAAACTATAAAAAATATTTATAAAGTAAAAAAAAATGCTAAAAAATGCTTTTAAAATTTAAAAAATGTTAAAAAATACTCAAATGTTTGTTTTCAATTAAAATAATTAAAGTTTTGTTTTTAAAAGATACTTAAAAAGCTTTTTAAATACCCAAATCTTATATCATTTTTTTCACCATACAATATAAACCCTAAAAAAATTAAATTAAAACATAACCTTTCACAAAAACTCGAAGTTTTGAAATAAAAATTTATTATTTAAAAAACATGTTAAAATAATAAATAGTCAAATAAAAAAATGTATTTGACTACGAACACATATTAAACTTTTGAAAATACTAATTTTTAAACTTAAAAAAAATGAAAAATTTATAAAAATAGTAGATTTTACAAAATATTTACAAGCTATAACAAATTCTATCACTGATAGTCATTGATATGCTATAGTTATAGAAGGCTATCAGTGATATAATCCAAAATTTTGCTATATTTTATAAATATTTTAATTTATTTTACTATTTTTTAAAATGTCCCAAAAAAAGTATTGTTATACAGTACAACTGTTAATACCGATTTGCTTCTCTAATTTTTCTTTTTCTCTCCTTCAATACAAATAAATGAATAAATAAATATGCATCATTTAGTAACGTATTCATGCATCATTTAGTAAGGTATATTAATTATAATAAAAATAAAAATAAAAATATTAATGAAATATCAATAGATTTTAGGATTTAAATGTTATAATGAAGTTATACGTTAATCTTTTAGTGTGTTAATAGTAAAATACAATTTTTATTAAATTAATTATTTTGTTGTAGTATGTCACAAGTAAGTAGAAAATTTTATTTTGAATTTTTGTGAGATTTTAAGACTTTATATTTTAAATTAAATTTTAGACACAATCTACATTAGTTTACATCTTTTATAATTTTCCCTCGAAACGCATCGGTTCTTGTTAGATTTTTTCCGATCAAGACTAAACCATGGCGACAGCTACCTATCCACCACCACCTCCATTTTACAAGCTCTACAAAGATTACTTGCAGGATCCGAAATCGGCACCGGAGCCTCCTCCGCCCATCGAAGGCACCTATATGTGCTTTGGTAGCAATTACACCGTGAGATTTACTCTCCATTCCTTTTGAATATCGTGATTCCGTTTTCATTTCACACATTAGTTGAGTTCTTTTAGCAGTTTGCGGTTTAGTTGCACGTTTCATCTTTAATTCCATAGAGTTGAAGGGACGTATGCATGTTCAAAATGTATTTAGGGTTTTCAGCTCTGAAGTTGTGGATTCCGCTTCCAAAATCCTTCATATTTTTCTCATTTTAGTGCGGTTTCCTTGTATGTTTTTATTGAATTGATAATTTGAATCTCGAGAGTCGGTTTTGATTTCACACACTAGTCGAATTCTTTTAGCAGTTTGAGTTTAACTGTACTTTTCATCTTTAATTCCATAGATTTGAAGGGGGCGTATGCATGTTCAGAATGTATTTAGGGTTTTTCAGTTCTGAAGTTGTTGAATTCTGCTTTAAAAATGCTTCATATTATTCTCATTTTAATGCGGATTTCTTGCATGTTTTGATTGAATTGATAATTTAAACATCGTCACGATAATTTGAATCTCGAGATTCGGTTTTGATTTCAGACATTAGTTGAGTTCTTTTAGCAGTTTCAGTTTAATTGTATTTTTCATCTTTAATTCCATAGAGTTGGAGGGGACGTATGTATGTGCAAAATGTATTTAGGGTTTTTCAGTTCTGAAGTTGTTGGATTACGCTTCCAAAATCCTTCATATCATTATCATTTTACTGCGGATTCCTTGTATATTTTGATTGGATTGATTATTGAAACAGCGTCACGATAATTTGTCTGGTTTTTTATTCTTTATCTTGATTGTTCTGTCGTGATTTTAGACAGATGACGTGCTTCCAAGTTTGGAAGAGCAAGGAGTGCGCCAACTTTACCCTAGAGGGCCAAATGTTGGTAAGTATGTTTAGTTATCAGTGCTTCCAAATTGTTCTCCAACAGTGGTTTTCTATTCAATAAGAATTGTTATTTGTCTCTCAATTAAGTTAGTGTTATGTTCTAGCATTTATCTTCTGATTCCTAAGGTTCGTGGTCTCTGTTTTTGTTGGTTGATAAGAAAAGTTGATGGACTCATAGTCTCCAAGGGATGGTCACATTGTTTAAAAGGCCTGTTGTCTTTGGGAAAAACCTACTCATAGGTTGTGTTTTTGAAGCTGGAAGCCATGGGTTTTTAAAAGAATAGAATACTTGTATTGGAGGAGGAGGGATGCTGAAGTGAAGGAACCATTTGCAATCCATCCCCATGCCAAGATTTAAAGGTTGAGGCAAATTGTAAAGAAAATGTGCAATTAGCACATGCAAAAATCAAAGTACAGCTTAAAAAAAAAAGATTTGATGAAGATTACCAGCTAGATTAGTAGACTTAGCCATATCTAAATTAAATTGCAGAGACACATACGAGTCCCAAGACTCCTACATCATACATGTGCACGCTTACACCCACTCATACACATCCGTTTATCTACATTTTTAATCACGAAAGCTTCACTTTATGATTGAACCTAGGACTGCAGGCAGCTTATAGTGAGTCAGTTGGGTTTTTTTTTTTGAATAAAAAAAGGTCCGATAATTTTCCCCAGTCTCTGAGCACCAGTGTGATATTTTAAGGCCTTGACAATTGGGTTGGGATTTTCAGATTTCTATTTCTGTGTGAGTATTTGAGTGGTTCTATTCGTGATTGTGAAGACATGTGGTACTGTATTTATAGACATGAAATGTGTTAGTGGTATTGGTTATAATATTCTTTATAGATCTAAAATAAAGACTCTCTTTACCTACGACACTTGCTCAATGAACTTGAATGGACTGCTTGGAGTAACTCTCTCCTCTACAGGCCTGCTCCTTAAACTAACTCACTTGTGGTTCTTTTTCAGATTATAAGAAGGAATTGAGATCTCTGAATAGAGAACTGCAGCTTCACATTCTGGAGCTTGCTGATATTCTTGTTGAGAGGCCGTCCCAATATGCAAGGAGGGTGGAAGAAATATCCCTAATATTCAAAAACTTACACCATCTGCTTAATTCTTTGCGTCCGCATCAGGTGGATACTTTTACACATTTAAAATTAGTGTATCCATATCGGTGACATCATTTCATGTTTATTGTTTATTTTTCCTTGTAGGCTAGAGCAACATTGATTCATATACTAGAACTTCAGATTGAGCGTCGTAGACAAGCTGTCGAGGATATAAAGAGGTATGCTAATAAGGGTTCTGATGGAATATATCAGAAATAAGAATGTGGAAGAATTGATACAATTACTAACCCTTTCACCACACCTCTTTTGATAGATACATTATAAAATATCTCGGGAAAACTTAATTGCACATACAAGTTGGGATTTTTGGCCCCTTTATCAACAATCATTGTTTCTTATCATATTCTTGGTGGTATGAGTCTAGTTGGTGGAGATATGTAGCATTGTAAAATTTTCAGCTCACTATTCAATGTTCTAATTACAAAGTCTCGATTTCCATTTTGAGGCACCTCTTCATTGATTATTTTGCTACTTTTTGAATCACGGTTTGGCTTCTTCAATTATGTACTTTGCCTAGGAGGAGAGAAGAAGCACAAAGACTGCTCATGGAGTCGCTTGAAACTTTGGATGGACACTAGTACTACCTCTTTCATCAGTGTTGAATTCACAAAGTACAGATCTTGTCCATGCTGAATGTTTCAAACTCGAGATCCTCGTGTTCTAGTGCATCTACTGATTTCATCGTTTCAGTTCAGTCAGTTCTAATGCATACACTGGCGCATCGATGACATGTCTAGGTAATTCTTAGGTATAACATCTTTGTCAATCTGTGCAAGATCCAGAAGCGATCTCTCCCCCATTGTGATTACTTGAACAGATTGTTAATGTGCAGATTGTAATTAATTGTTTGAACTACTTTGTAAGCTTTAGTTCACCGGTTCGGCATAATGACTACGAAACGCAGTTGAAAAGATCTGTTCTATAGATTGTACTGAGTGACAGCCTATAACTGTGAGATTGGAAGAAATTAATGCTATTGCGTCCTTGGCTTCCCTAATGTTTCTCTCACTACGCATTATTGTTTGAAATACAACGATCCGCCAGGCTGTGGGATGCAGCAGTAACGATGGAGACAATGGTAACTTATCAATGAATAATTTGTTTGGTCAATTATTGATGCTTTTTTATATGTATGTGTATATATAATATATATATTTTTGTAGTATGTCAATTACTTTCAAGCTTTGCTCATTTTGTCCCGTTATTGGATTGTCATTTTGAAGATGGAGATTGAGGTGTACTGGGTTTTGTTCTGCCACGTATTTAACATGAGAGAAATGAATTTTTGAGGAAGAAGACAATTGGTACTCTAAACTACTATACTATGCACTAAAATTCTAAATTAATTTGGATGATTTAAAAATTTAAACTTTTTACAAAGGTTGATTTGCCAGTAGCTTGTAACAATTTTCATGATTGTTCTAGCAATAAAAGTTAAGAAAATATTCTTATTTTTCTTTGTAGATACCAGATAGAGACATAGCCAAACCACTTCTAAATTTGGTATTAATTTGGAAAGTTGACAGATATAATTGTAACTATTGTTATTTTTATAGGATTTTTGCAATTTTCCAATAATATATATATATATATACATATATATTTTAGGCTGTTTCACGTGGTAGAAGAAAGTTGAGCCAATTCAAATTTTCTTGAACAACTATATGGCTCATTCAATCGAGACATGCCCCAACTTTTTTTTTAAAAAAAAAAATTCTATTTTCAAAAGTTAAAAGTAGAATTGACGTATTCAACTTTTAATTTACTGACCATAATCATTACATTACGTTGGTTAATGATAATCCTTAAAGAATGATTTGATTTGATTTGAACATGTCATGTTTTAAAAAATTAAATCCATAATAACTACGTATAGTATTTGAAAAGTTTAAATTTTTATTATTATTTAAAAAACAAAAAAATTACCATCTTAAAAATATGTTTAAGGAGTTTTAAACCTATAAACTATCTACAAATATTAAATATTAGTTAATTTTTTTTTATAAATATTATGTAAAGACGATAAAGTTGAGGGGACTCGAACTCTCTAAAATCTATATTAAATCCGTCATACTTGTATATATGCAATTGTAACAAAAAAAAAAATACATTTATAGTCTTCACTTAAAATTTAACAAATGTACTTTCAAATCTTAAATTTAGCCGGATAAAGTTAATTTTCATCGAAATTCGATAAATAATAACAATATATTTTTTTTATATAAAGTATGACATACATATATATTTTTATAAACTACAAACTAGAACTAAGGGTCTTTTAAATTTTAATTAAAATTTTTGAAAATATAGAAATTAAAAGGGAAGAAATTCAAAACAAGAATCAATATAATTTGATAATTTCGTCATATGGTGATTTAAATTAAAATATTATTTTATATGAATAAAAATATTTAATCTCATCTCATGACTCATGTTTGGTTTTAATTAAGAATGAAATAAAATTGCATATTAAAAACAATAGATTGAGGCAGAGGTGTAATGATGCGGACCCCGTGGACACTTGCCTCTCTCAGACCATAATTTCCTCCCCGATGGAATAATCATACGACTGTCTTCTCTTCTTCTTCTTCTTCCCCAAAACTTCTCTCTCTCTTCCTCTCAAGAACACTCTTCTGTTTCCGACACCTCATCTTCATCTCGTTCGTCATGAATTTCTTCTCTCTCTCTTTGTGAATTGACTATAATCCATCCTATTGTTTGAGTTTCAATGCGTTAGCTGATGGCGGTTTCGGAGGAGGAATGTTCATCTGCGAAATCGCGATCTTCATCTTCCACTTCTAGTTCCACGTATTACTTGGCTAAGTGCGTTCTCAGAGGCAGTGTTGTTCTCCAGGTTCTTTACGGTCACATACGCTCTCCGAGCTCTCTCGATGTCGTCTTTGGCAAGGTTTGTTCTGTATTTTGTTGTTAATGAACTCTTCTTCATCTTTGAAGTGTTTCGTTATGATTTATTGGTAGGCATTGGTGTAGTTGTTTTGACTTACGGAACCAATTGGTTAAATAGAGCAATCAGCTGTTCTGTGCTTTTATTTGATTGAAGCTTGTTTCCTCTCGTAATTATTTAACTTCTGGTATAGGTTTGCATCATGTTTTTTCCTCTTATTCAAGTAGTGAATGACGAGTGTTGTTCTTTGCTTCAGAAATCAGAGGCATTTCGATACTTGGTTTGTTGGCGTGGGTATTTTAATGTTAGAAAGTGGGTTTATCATTTACAGGACTTTAATTTTTTTAATGTACTAAAAATGTGGATCTCATGCATCCTGCCAATTGCTGTCTGCAATGGAGGGAGTTCATTTCATTTTGAATCTGTATAGTAACGCTTCTTATTATAATCATTGGTATGCTAAGAGGTCGACATGCATGAAGATGATTTGCATCAGAGTGTTATTACTAGAATTTTGTGTTTTGAAATGGAAAGAACTGTGACGTTGGGGTATATCATGGATGCATCCATAACCTGATGTTTTGTAAAGGATATTTTTTTTATCTTCATCTTGTTTATTTTCGCTCATCATTGTTTGTTAAAACCTTTCTATTGTGCATCCAGTATGATGCCATATTTAACAAGTAGCTTGATCAACATATTGTATCGTACTTATTGTGGTTGAAGCTACTTTGTCAATTTGATGTAACAGAAAACTCCCGAATTTCTAAATTGTGACGGCAATTTAATTGTCATTATTGAGATTACTAAACATATCTTTAGCCTTGGATAGATCTAACAACAATAAACTGGTGAAACTTTATTCAGGAGACATCCATAGAGTTGGTGGTTATAGGCGAAGATGGCATTGTACAATCTGTATGTGAGCAGGCCGTATTTGGCACTATTAAAGATATGGCCATCCTACCATGGAATGAGAGGTTTCGACCATCATATACACAGGTTAGGTTTTATTGATTTAATGTATGAATTGAGTGATTTACAAAGATTAGTGACTGGTAGTTCACTCCAATATTTAGCTGATAAGATAAGAACTCACATACAATGAGTACGTTGGAGTGTATTATTGCTACATATTCAATGTAAAAGATTTATTGAGTTGAAACCTTTTCATCGGGAATAATATACTTATTCATGGCATGGCCCTATTGGACATATTCTACTTCTATTCTTGACAACTCCAATAACATGTGCCATTTCTTTCAGATGCTGGGCAAGGATCTTCTCATTGTAATTTCCGATTCTGGAAAGCTTTCATTTCTCACATTTTGCAATAAAATGCACAGGTTATCTAAGATTTATCGTTATTATTATTTTTATGCATACTTTTTGACTCTGTTATAAAAGTATGCTCTTGGATTTACTGCAGTTTCAGTGAGTTTATTTCCAGAAAACCAGGTTCAATCTTAATTCCCTTACTGTTGGCATAGGTTTCTTCCTATGACACATATTCAACTTTCCAATCCTGGAAATTCAAGGATTCAGATAGGGAGAATGCTGGCCTCAGATTCGAGGTTTGTAGCTTTTGCGAATGGAAAATTTATTGTTCTTTTCCTCATACTCCATTTGTTCAAGTTGAAGTTGTTAGATTATCTGTTTTCTGCATCTGATTTGACATTCTTACATTCGTTCTTTCATTGATTTTGGTTCAAGTTTTGCCTCAACTTTGACTGTCTTCTTATTCTTATGTTGTTGCTTGGGTTCGATCACTATATTTGACGGATATTCTATCTTAATCTTTACGCACATGGCTTCCGTGTAACATTTGCTGCAGTTGGTTGGTATGGTAGCATAGTGAGAGTGGCTGTTTTTAGGTAGCAATTTCTTATAAATACTATTTCTTTATTGGGAAGTTTTTTTGGTTGATAAAGCTGTGAACATTTTAGTTAGGGGTGATCATTAATGGTTTTATTCTTATTTTCTTTCCTTTGGGCCTTTTTACTATATATCCTATAGGAGAGCTATGTATCTTGCCTTTTAATCATTGCAATACAAATATTTTATTCCATTGAAATTAATATGGTATCAGTGCAAAAGGCCTTTTAATTTCCTTCCCATTAGTGTTGATCTTCACTTGTTGGGCCTTCTACCAATTTTTCAGGCTTGTAATAAACAACTAAAAAGTTATCATGCGATGCTTGCAGGTTGTTTTATGACAAGCTAGAGGTTCTTCTAGGATCCTTGCAAACACTCACAAATAAGGCTAACTTAACGAATTATTCCAACCTAGAGCTTAGTTAGAAGGTTGAATAATTCTGATCGAATTTAAAATCTATGATGGCCACGTATAGATCCTAAAACAATTTTACTCAAGAATTAGCTTGATCAAAACTAGTTCAATGAATCGGTTGAAACAAAAAATATAAAGAAAAATTTGGAAAAAAACTCACAAAAGGGATTGAATAAACACAAGGTTTTTAATATCATTAATCTGAATTTTGAAGAAGAATCATGGGCCAATCAAAACAATTGGCTATTAAAAATCTTTTGAAGAAAGCTAATCCAGAAAGAGTATTGATTCAGGAGACCAAAAGAGAAGAGATTGACAGTTGTATTATAAAGGCACTATGGAGTTCAAAAGGTTTTGGCTGGGTCTTTGTTGAAGCTAGTGGCAGATTAGGAGTTTTGCTGATTATGTGGGATGATTCTAAGCTGTTGATTATTTAAGTTCTGAAACGAGACTATTCTCTTTCAGTAAAATGCAGCACAATAAAAAATATGTTGGATTTCAAACATCTATGGACCCACACATTATCGACATAGAAACCAAATTTGGCCGGAGTTGTCTCTTCTTTCAGACCTCTGTACAGGAGCTTGGTGTTTGGGAGCTGATTTCAACATCACTCGAAAAGAACAAGAGAGATATCCAGTAGGAAGATTAACAAGGGGAATGAGAAAATTTAATAAATTTATTAGAGGCAAAACTGCTAGAAATTCCGTTTTCCAACGGTAAATTCACATGGTCAGGAGAAGGAAGGTCAGTTTCACGTTCTCTGCTGGATCAGTTTCAACATTAATTTATAAGTTGTTTGCAAAGGTTCTCGCAGAAAGATTAAAGAAAGTAATACCAAGTATTATTGCTCCATCACAATGTGGCTTTCTGGAAGGGCGTCAAATCTTGGACCCTATTTTAATAGAAAACGAAGCTGTGGAGGACTATAGAATCCGAAAAAAGAAAGGATGGATCATTAAATTTGACCTTGAAATGGCCTTTGACAGAGTAGATTGGGATTTTTTAGAAAAAATAATGAAAAAGAACTTCGACGCAGGATATTGTGTTATATTGGCCAGCCTTTACAGCCTCCCCACTTTGAAGTCCTTGATCATCAGGACTTCCGGATCAGCCCTCTGCTTCAAACAGCTTTTTGCTCAATCAATCAAGGCTTATTCTTCTTTGTTCTCAGCCTGCTGCCTTTGATTTATGATTTTGCTTTGGACAGATTCTTTTTATCATTTTGTTTGGCTTTGTATTTGTGGCTTTTTGTTTGATCTTGTATTGTCGCTTTTTGGATGTGTTGAGGGCGCTAAGGGAGTGTCAACCTAGTTGAGATGCCCGGATGCGCCTGCTAATCCTCCCTTCCCCCTATTGCTCTTTGTATAACCCTCATGTCCATTGAGCTTTGTCTCTTTATTTATATTAATAATAGTGAGATTCGTATCCTTTTAAAAAAAATCTGAAATTTGAAAAGTATATCAATAGATGTTCAAAGGTCCAGAAACTCAGAAGTCATTCAAAAGCTAAAAAATGAAAATTGTAGAAAATAAGACCTAGGAACATGAAACTTTATTGAATACTAATTGAGAAGTCAGAATGCAAAACAAAAAAAAAATGTAGAAATGCTCTAATTTGTCTTAAAAATAATTCCTCTAGAAGGCAGCAAGGTTGATGCGCATGTTTGACCAGGTTTAGCATTATGAATTCCAATGCAGTGCACACTCGACAGCACATCCTTCATGATTTCTGCACAATCTTTCTGTCCTCTGTGCCATCTTCCAAACTGTTCCGACTTTTTCTATGCCATCTTTGCTCTATTCTCTCCTCTGACACATTGAACTAACTTCATATATAAATTTGAGCTTGAAAATATTTGTCTATGCAATGTGAAAGCTTCTTGAATCTTCTTTGCCTTGCTTTTTGGGATATAGGCAACTTGAATGAGAGCCATTTTGAGTTCTAATTTGTTGCTTTATGATAGAGTCAGTAGCAAGACATCATTTCCGTGATGCATCATGCGTTATATTGCTTACAGTTGCTTTGTTTTTATACCAAGCTTCTGATTGACATGTTCTAATAGTATTTCTCCTTCCTGATTGTGAAAGCTTTGGAAATGTAGATGTACCTTTCTCTTTTTCTATGAAATTAAAATAAAAAGTAAAGGGGAACATAAATATATTTGTGCATACTCGTTCATTCTTTCTCCTTACACCATGATCTTCTTTTTTCCAGTGGATGCTTTATTGCTGCTAGTGCATATGAAAATCGTTTGGCTTTATTCTCCACTTCAATATCTGCTGGTAGCGACATCGTTGATAAGGTTGGAATGCTTTCTTGCTCATAGATAACTCTAACTTTCATGCATATTGATATTAACATTTTACAAATTGTTATTTCATCAAGAATGTTCTGTTGAGAAGTTTTAGTAACCTGGTTTCAGAGAATAACTTATCCTCCTGATAGTGAAGGAGATTCAGTTGCTCCTCGAAGCATGCAGAAAGCTAGTATATGTGGTACCATATGGAGTATGTGCTTTATTTCAAAAGATAGTGGGCACCTTACACAGGACAACAATCCTATACTGGCTGTTCTTCTTAATAGGTGTGGTACAGATGCTATGCTTTTAGAAGATGGAATGTCAAAATTTCTGTTGATTAGATAGCATTTGATTGTGAATTATTATATGTTTGGTATTTGATTATAGTTGGAAGTAGTTTTGTTATGTGCTGAAGACTTCATACTGCAGGAGAGGAGCAATTTTGAATGAACTGCTATTATTGGGATGGAATATTAGGGAACAGACTATACATGTTATATGTCAATTTTTGGAAGATGGACCCCTGGCGTACGAGGTTGTTGAAGTTCCTCAATCTTATGGATTTGCACTTCTATTTAGGGTTGGTGATGCTCTCTTGATGGATCTTAGAGATGTTCACAGTCCCTGTTGTGTTTATAGAATTGGCTTACACTTCCCACCCAACGTGGAACAAAACTTTATTGAAGAGTCATATAGAGTACAAGATGCAGATGACGAAGGACTATTTAATGTAGCTGCATGTGCTCTGCTGGAACTGAGGGATTATGATCCCATGTGCATTGACAGCGATGATGGCAGTTTGAATACAAACCAGAATCACGTGTGCTCTTGGAGCTGGGAACCGGGCAATAATAGAAACCGTAGGATGATTTTCTGTATGGATACAGGAGATCTCTTCATGATAGAAATGAATTTCGACTCCGATGGCCTGAAAGTGAATCAGTCTGCTTGTCTTTACAAAGGTCAACCATACAAGGCTCTTCTGTGGGTTGAAGGTGGATATTTGGCTGCATTAGTGGAAATGGGGGATGGAATGGTCCTGAAATTAGAAAATGGAAGACTGATGTATGCAAATCCCATCCAGAACATTGCCCCAATTTTGGATATGTCAGTTGTTGACAAGCATGATGAGAAACAAGACCAAATGTTTGCATGCTGTGGAATGGCACCTGAAGGGTCTTTAAGGATTATTCGAAATGGTATCAGTGTAGAAAATTTGTTGAGGACATCTCCAATTTACCAAGGTATAACGAGTATATGGACCATTAAAATGAAACTAAGCGATGCTTATCATTCATATTTGGTACTGTCATTTGTTGAAGAGACCCGAGTTCTATCAGTTGGCTTGAGTTTTATTGATGTCACTGATTCAGTTGGTTTCCAGTCTGACACCTGTACTTTGGCATGTGGTCTTTTAGATGATGGTCTAGTGGTTCAAATACATCAAAATGCAGTAAGGTTATGTTTACCCACCAAGATCGCCCATTCTGAAGGCATTGAATTATCTTCTCCAGCTTGCACATCTTGGTTTCCAGATAATATTGGTATAAGCTTGGGAGCAGTTGGACATAATGTGATTGTTGTTTCCACTTCTAACCCATGCTTCTTATTTATCCTTGGAGTTCGAAAGGTTTCTGGATATGACTATGAAATATATGAAAAGCAATATTTGAGATTGCAGTATGAATTGTCATGCATTTCAATTCCTGAAAAACATTTTACCAAAAAAGAATCAAATTTTCCTATGAACCCAGTTGAAAATAGCATTATGTCCACTCTTCTGAATGAGGTGAGTTGTGATACTATTATTGTTATAGGCACCCATAGGCCTTCCGTGGAGATTTTATCTTTTGTTCCCTCTATAGGCCTTACGGTCCTTGCTTCCGGAACTATTTCATTGATGAATATATTAGGGAATGCTGTTAGTGGATGCATTCCCCAAGATGTAAGACTTGTTTTAGTTGACAGGTTTTATATTCTTACGGGGCTCAGGAATGGAATGTTGCTTCGTTTTGAGTGGCCTCATACTACTACGATGAACTCATCTGATATGCCTCACACTGTTGTTCCCTTTTTATTGTCTTGTTCCGATTCTTTCAGCAAGGAATTTCATAATGCTGATATATTGGAGAAGCACGAGGATGAAATTCCTTCTAGTCTTCAATTGATTGCTATTCGTCGTATAGGGATCACTCCTGTTTTTCTGGTTCCTTTGACGGATAGGCTGGATTCTGATATAATTGCTCTAAGTGATAGGCCGTGGTTATTACATAGTGCTAGACACAGTCTTTCATATACTTCCATATCATTTCAACCGTCAACACATGTAACTCCCGTGTGTTCTGCTGACTGCCCTAGTGGACTACTATTTGTTGCGGAAAGCAGTCTACATTTGGTGAGGAGCCTTATGAATATTTTGCATAAACACATATATCTTTTACATGTACATGATTATCTTTTGATTAATTGTAAGTCTGTAAACGCATCATGTGTTTGCCTCAGATGATGAATTGGTTTATGTTTCTTCCTGGTATTTCTTGGTATATGAGTTGTATATAGATATACTGATGATAGTGGACCATTATTTCTCATCTATACTTTCAATATTCTAGGTAGAGATGGTGCATACCAAGAGACTGAATGTGCAGAAATTTCACCTTGGGGGCACCCCAAGGAAGGTCCTATATCACAGTGAGAGCAAATTACTGCTTGTGATGAGGACTCAATTGATTAATGATACATCTTCATCTGACATATGCTGTGTAGACCCTCTTAGTGGGTCAATTTTATCATCTCACAAGCTTGAAATTGGAGAGACAGGAAAATCCATGGAGTTGGTGAGGAATGGAAACGAACAAGTTCTTGTGGTTGGAACAAGCTTGTCTTCTGGTCCTGCCATAATGCCCAGTGGTGAAGCTGAAAGGTTTGTGCTTCTCACACTTTTTGTTCATTTTATGTCTTAGATTGAAACGTTTGTAATTATAATTTTTAATCCCGGTGGATGAAGTTTCTTGCAAATTAAGTTTTTAAAATTTATATCAATTTGCAATGTGTTTGTAAAAATACTTTTAGAAATTATTAGCAATTGCTCATGCGCAATGCATATATGTATAAATTTTAAATTTTATTGTATTATTAATTCTATTTTTTTGGACTAGAAGTTAGTGTAAATATTGAAAGTCTACATAAATAATATGAATTAAAAATTTCAAAATGGTACTTGAGAAAGTGATGAGAGATTTTTTGTGGAAATAGGGTATGGCCTCAAAATCTTTGACCTTGGGAGTTCTAGGTATTGGAAATCTTAGACTCTGTAATGAGGTGTAGTGGGCAAAATGGTTGTGGTAGTTTTTCTCAAAGGCAAATGCTTTGTGCAATAGGATTATTATGTATAGATATGATCCTCCCTCTTTATGGTTACATGGCATGGTGTTTAGGGTGTATCAATTATCAATTATGTCCATTGGAATGAGACCTTGTGGGTGGTACCGAAAGCAAAGCCATGGAGGTTTATGCTCAAAGTGGATAATTTCATATAATTGTAGAGATATGTGGAGGTCCATTGTCCTTATCATCCCCTTTTGCGATGAAGAATTTTGTGATAGTCTTATTTCTTTGCGGTGTTGTGGGGGGATTTGATCTAAGAGGGAGGAGGGTTGGGAGGTTGCTAGGTTTAATACGTCCTTATGTGCGTTTGTCACCTAACCTGTAATAAGATCCAGTCGGATTTGAGTTTGCTTGTATGTTTATTTTGGCTTGCTTGCTTTGTACATTCAAATGAAAATTGTCATTTTTATTGTGGACAAAAAAGGAAAATTGTATTGGGTGGCAAATTAGTTTAGGTATTTCGCAAAAATGTCTTTAAGGTTTGTAATTTTGCAAATATAGCAAAAATAATCAAATTCAAGCTTTTATATGTGTGGGCTAGGCTTTATTTTTTACCATTTTTGCAAATAATAAAGTATGTGTGCTATAGACTTAATTATTATAACTTATTTTGCCATTTTTGCAAGTGCCTCAAAAGAAAAGTTCCAGGGGTTCCATGTTTTTCAATGGAAATAAAAGGATATGCTCAGATCAGTCCATGTTGAGAATTTGTCAACAGCAATTGATCATTCATGAGCTGGGATGTGACTGTTTTTTAATTAACAAAAGATAAGAAATCAGTTTCTTTAGGGAAATGAAAATACCAAAAAGGCCACTAGAAGAAGGGACAAGCCAACAGCACGACCACAAAAGTAGAACACAAATTTAAACTTTAAGACAGACGATCTTTCATGCAAAAAAGGCCTTCTGCAGATAGTAGCTAGAAATTAGAAAAAAGGTCATTGGAAAAGGAATTATAGAATTAAATACCTAATTGAAGTTGTAAATTTTGGCAGACTCTCAAATGCATACATGATGTCTTCAAAATTTCTTCTATTTCTTTTCTGTCAAATGCTCCATGAGAAAATTCATTTCTATTTCAATCAAACAATCCCTCTTCCTCTCTCTTGATACAGATTTTATTTTATTTCTTTTTTTAATAATAAAAAATTTATTGGTAATTTAATAGGAAATGAAATTTCAGTGGTGAGGTGAAATGTTCAAAACAGCATAGATGAAAGTGATGGACAAAAAAAAAAAATCCTCAAAAGATCAGTTTAACCATGGATAAAGAATGGGGAGCATTGACTCAAAAATCCCAAATATTTGAGTTCAATTCTTCTTTTAAGAGAGGGTGGAGTTCAAGTCTGATGAAGAAGTGCTTCTTGAATCTTGAACATGACTTTGCAAAGAATGAGAATCGAGGCTAAATTCTTCTCTCCCCCTTCTCTGGGTTGTTGGAGATAAGCTTAAGAAAGTTTATTCATCCATCTTTTTCATTATCTTCTAGCACTATAATGCAACATTCTCTATTGTGCTGGTTGAACTTGTGAATTTCTGCATTATCTTCCTCTTTCATTAAAGATTTCTTCAAGTCTCTATTTTCATTAGTTTAACTGACTATATCCTTTAACAGTACCAAGGGTCGGATGATTGTCCTCTGCCTTGAACATGTTCAAAACTCAGATACTGGCTCAATGACTTTTTGTTCAAAGGCAGGATTATCATCTCTACAAGCCTCACCGTTTCGTGAAATTGTTGGATATGCTACAGAACAGTTATCAAGCAGTAGTCTTTGTAGCAGTCCAGATGATGCAAGCTCTGATGGTATAAAACTTGAGGAAACAGAAGCATGGCAATTACGGGTGGTTTATTCAACTTCCTTGCCTGGAATGGTTCTTGCTATCTGCCCTTATCTTGATCGATATTTCTTGGCATCTGCTGGTAATGCTGTAAGTTGCATTCCTTCTGTTCTCTTTTTGGCTTCTTGTAGATTCTTCTTTTCTGTCCTTGAGATTTAAATGTCTTTTATGTACATCACATGATTGTTCATTCTTCATCCTATCTACTATTTTCAGTTTTATGTATGTGGTTTCCCAAACGATAGTTTCCAAAGAGTGAAAAGGTTTGCAGTTGGGAGGACACGTTTTATGATAACATCTCTTACGGCTCATGTTAATAGAATTGCTGTTGGCGATTGTCGTGATGGTATTCTATTTTTCTCTTATCAAGAGGTAAGTTGTAATTGTAATTTCTTTTTCATTCTCGCCCTTTATTTTTATTGTTCAAAGCTTTGTCTCCTCAAAATTTCCTACGCTTTATCATACTATTTTTCTTCAAAATAAGCAAAAGCCTTCGATTGTTAGAATGAAGAACCGCAAAAAGCCTACAAAAGCCACTGGTTGGTTGGTTCTAAGAATTCAACCAATTATCATTAAGATGTAGTCTAGGAGGGGGAAATTTGGGAGTGACAGGTAAAATTGTTAGAGTGGGCCAAGAATGGGATTATGGGAGTAGCTGCCTGTGTTGTGAGAAGAGAGTATTTGTATGGGTGTTTGGGGGACATTTGAGGTAGCTTATTTTATGGGTAGTCTGAGGTCTATGAGCAGAGAGAACCAGCTTTCACTCTAGATTGGGGAAGGATATTCCGATATTTCCTTTTTGTGAAAGATTCTTAGTTTTCAATTGCGGACTCATAATATCACAGTGCATTGAAGAACTCACAATCTAAGATATAAAAATGTTCCAGAGATACTGTGTTGTTGGTTCCTTTCTTGTGCCGTAGTTTTTTCTTGTAGGTTGAGGAACATGGATATCTAACACTAGTTTAGGTACCTATGTATAGCCAAAATAAAAAGCTACTTCGCTAACACACTTTGATGACTAGTCTGCCTTATAAAAACAATGTATTCACTAGTGCCCAAATAATGATGGCGTTCCTCTAAAACACACTTGTCGAAGAGGTGCACTTGAACAATTGGTTTCCCCAAAGAAAAATACTTGGGTACATCTTGGGCTACACCATCTTTCTGCAATCCAACCAAGTGTGATCACAAGTTGTTGCCATGTGACAGACTTTTCTTTTTGAAAAAAGATACTTTTTAAACATTTTTTTCTTTCATTTAAAAATAGAATATTTTTATTCTTTTGCGATTGAAGAGAATGCATGGGGATGGGAGCAACTGCCCAAGTATTGCTCTCCCCCAAATCAAAATATCATCAAAGGCAGGTAAAAAAGTAGGGTGTTGTGTTTTTTTTACCTTCTCTCCAATTTTCCCTGTTTTTTTTCACTTTAACGATAAATCTGAATCTGCTCAAGTTTTGAACTCTCATAACCTACTCAACCACCGTGAGTATTGAAGGCAGAATTACCCAGACACCTAAAACACATTCCACCAAGAATTCCAACTGCCCATCCCATTGGTTTCCATCCATTGTCCTTCTCTTTGCTGGAATTTGTAGACACATCCAACCAACTGAGTCCTCCTGAATCATTAAACTGGAAAATGTGGTTAGGTGCACTTTAAAATTATACCTCGGATTTCTCAATTATCTCCCAAAGATAATTGGGTAGGATGGGTGGAGCTTTTTATGTTGCAAAATTTTTAGCTTGAAAATTTTTCTTTAATGTTTGATGGCATGTTGTCTTACACCGAGCTGCACTCATTTCTTGGATTGTAGGATGCTAAAAAGCTGGAGCAAATTTACTCTGATCCTTCACAGAGGCTAGTTGCTGATTGTACTCTTTTGGATGTTGACACCGCTGTTGTTTCAGATCGTAAGGGAAGCATTGCTATCTTATCATGTTCTGATCGTTTAGAAGGTACGTATTCTTTCTGCATTGTGCTTGAGGTCTGGAAATTCGGCTATAGCTTTTACTGTATGGATACTTGAAAATTGAAATGTTATCTTGGAGAGTTGAGTCTTTCCCCTTGATAAGAAAGTTTGAAAAAGCTTGATGTAATCTCTTCCTTGTTTTACTAATTCCAGCAGATGTAGTAGTGAAAGCAGATTTTTTGACACAGAATATGGGGGAAGCAAATCTGAAATGATATAGATATATATTTGATCAAATGGGCATTGCGCAGATGTGTGTCTGCAAATAGAACAGCCCACAGCCTCAAACACTATAAAACAAAATTTAGCTTCGTGTTTACACATGAAGGGATATTAGGGATATTTATGAACAAGAAATGCTCCATTGATGAATGAAATAAAGGGTAAACTCCAACATCAATAGTTGATTGCAACAAAAGCCTCCAGTTGAAGATCAAATAAGATAAACTGAAATGAGTAATTAGGGATATGATTGGGGAGTTCCTCCACCATCCTCTTTTTGGGAGAAGAGTTGTTTCTTATGTCTGGCGAGGATTAGGACTTGTTGCTTTGTTAGTAAAAGCAATAATGGAGTTTTTAGGAAAGTTGTGAGGGACATTAGCGAAGTTTGGTCCCTTGTTAGGTTTTTTTTTAAATGGAAACAAGCCTCTTTATTAATAATAATAAAAGAGACTAATGCTCAAAGTACAAGGGTAATATACTAAGAGCAAAAAAGGAAAAAGACAGACTACCAAACAAATCAAACAAAGATGAACCCAGACAAAACATATGGAAAACGACCAACAAACAATCACAAAGTAGAAACAACGAAAGAACCAAAGCAACAAAGAGCTGAGACACTAGTGAAGATCTTAATACAAAGAAAATAAACACTTTGATGAAAAGCGCCTCACTTCAGACTGAAATTTTGAATACCACAGCTTCAATTTGAAAGAAGTAGTAAAATCAAGTTTTGCTTCGCAAGAGGGCAAGAAAACCTAAAAATAATTATAAGGGTTCCTTGTGAGGTTTGATGTTCCCTTTTGAGTTTTGATTTCTAAGATCTTACAACAATGTTGTTTGTTCGAGCCCTTGTTATTGTGGGGCTTCCTTCTTTTTGTGGACATAGAACTTTTGTATTTCCTTCTATTCGTTCATTTTTCCTTAATGAAAGTTGTTTCTATAAAAAAAAATGATGACCAATGGATTAAGGAATAGAACAACAAGAAGTATTTTTATGTCAAAAAGGATGAGGGCAAACGCTTCTTTAGGAGTTTAAAGTTAATTGCAGTACTATAGCCTTGGTAACTCAAAGCCTACCAAAAGACTTCACGTCATCTTTATATTGTCACATTGATTCATTCGTAGAATAATTATTTTTCTTTACCAATTTCTGTTGTACCTAAACTTCACTTGCATTTATGCCTTGTGGCTAAATAGAAAATGGTGCACATGTTTTGGTTTTTCATACATTTATGCATTGTGGCCAAATTGAAACTGGTGCTTACTTTTCATTTCTCTATTGCCAGATAATGCAAGTCCGGAATGCAACTTAACGCTGAACTGTGCTTATTACATGGGTGAAATTGCTATGACCTTGAGGAAAGTAAGTTGTTCCACTTGCACCTTGCGACATACTGCATGGAAGTTCTAGTGATATTCTTTGTTAATAGTTCTTAGAATAGTTAGTTATCGTGCAATACTTTTATATTAAGGTCAAAGCAGGTGCATCGTAGCGAAACTTTATTGTTATAGAATTATCTTGAATTTAATTCACAATTCAGGAAAAACTATGAAATTCCAAGATCCCTAAAGTAATTGATTTTCAGCTGTGATGATATTCTACCATTTTAAGTTTTGAATGGTTATCATGATTTCTCGTGGAAAGAACTGGCTTTACATGATATGCCTTGAAGATGACTTTTTCCTTCTCAATATCCATCAGTAAGTTAATAGCAGTTTCCTTTCTTTGGGGTTTTACATGTAGGGATCTTTTTCATACAAACTTCCAGCTGACGATTTGTTGAGAGGTTGTGCTGTCCCTGGCTCTGATTTTGACTCATCACACAACACTATTATTGCCAGTACACTATTAGGGAGCATTGTAATCTTCACTCCTTTGTCGAGGTACATGCTCTTGATCATACAATTGACATTTTCAATGTTTATTCATCTTTCATGAATAGGAATGCTTACTTCTGTAGGTTCCCCTGCTTGGCTGCCTTATTTTATCTATGCAATGTCAATCCCTTAAAAAAAAAACACACAAGAAAGAAAGAGAAATTTTTGTTTTCCATCTTTCAATGCAGTCGATGCAGGTCTCAATTAATTGAAATATCAATAAAATGTGGATGTTAAAATTTGAATATTTTTTGGAAAAAGTTATATACAAAAGGGAAATTACCTTTCTGGTCCTGAGTTCTTACTAATATGCCAGTTGAGTCCCTGATTTTTAAAAAGATTTTGTGTCCTTGAGTATTGAAAACTAGGTTTAAAGATCATTCTACTAACAGGAATGCCAAAAACAAACAAAAATTTGACTTGATAGCTAATGTGGCAAAAATGACTTGAAAAAGATATATATGTATATATCTAATATCTCCCCTCCTCTTTTCCTTCTCTCTCTTGACTCAATGCCTGCCATTTCTCTCCCCTTCCTTTATGGTGATTTTCCATTATCGACCCTCCCCCCTCCAACTAATGTCATTAAAAAAAACGAAACAACAATGTCACAAGCATAGCAGTATCCAATGGACAATTGTAGTTGTAACTGGGAGATCCATAGGAATGAAGTTTTGACGCATGAAATCTAGTAATACACCTATATTGACACTATTCAGCTCTTGAAATTATAATCTAGGGGGAAATGTATTTGGATTGGATTGGACTCGTTGGGTGATAAGCCAATTATGTAAGCCTTTTTAATATTTTGGGAAATAATTGATTAGAGAAAAAAAGCCGAAGTACCTTCAAGCAAAAGATGTTTTTCCTTGTAAGATCGCTTAAATAATGGGAGTAGGGTACTACATCTTGGGACGATGGAATTTCATCTCAAAATTAATTGACTATGGGAGAAGTAGCCAATGCAACTCTTAAAGATTGTGAGGTCTCCTTGACTAATGTAGGATTCTAACATGCTCCTTCAAGATGATACCTTTTTAGATCACCATTCTTGGATTGGATCCCATTTTTTTTCAATCAATATTTGAGCATAGTGAGCTCTAATACCATATTAAGAAAAACATAAGGTTCCATGTCAGAACCTTGCCATGAGTGGAGTAAACCATGTATCTTTTACAGTGTATGAGGCCTCAATATTTTTTCTAACGTGGGATCTTCAACATTTTTGGGTTCACTATTTTTGGATCAAATTTTTTCTTATTTCTTTGAATCTTTTCCTTTTTTTTTTTTTTTTTTCCCCAAATACATGTTTAGGTTTCATGGGCTATGATAGCAAATAGATAACATAGATATTAGATATCATGGGTCTTATCTCAAAACCAATTGGCTATGAGAGGAGCAACACGTATCTTTTAAAGATTGTGAGGTCACCCCATCTTTTCAATGTAGGATCTTCAACGTTTTCTCTCATGAAGGTTCCTCTTTGAGTTCATTTTTTTATTGGATTCTTTTTTTTTTTGGATCCAATGCACGTTTAGGTTTTATGGACTCTGAATGATACCATGTTAAATAAAAAATCAGCCAGAAAACATAAGTTCATGTATTACAATGAATTTAATTATATCATTATCAATACTTCTAACAATATATTTATGGGGGCGGTCATCTGTTCTATTCTTCCATTTTTTTCTTGCTTAAGCTCATTTCATGATATGAGTCCCAAGGTTCTTGCGGAGTGTCTTTTTTCATCTGTTTGATGCTTCCACATAACATTTATATCACCAAAAAAACCTTTAGAGATGCCTGTGGCACAAAAGTATCATCAAATTCGAATTTCCCTGTGGATAAATTCATCGGGCTGTTGGACCTTCCATCAATATTATGTGGGTCCATCTCATTGATTATCTATTCATTCTGGTTTTTCAGGGATGAGTACGAACTTTTGGAAGCTGTCCAGGCTAAACTTGCAGTTCATCCACTAACTTCCCCAATTTTGGGGAATGATCATTATGAGTATCGTAGCCGTGAAAATCCTGTAAGAGATGTTTTGTTTTGTTTTATTTTATTTTAATGTTTCTTCAATGACATGGTTTTATCAGTGAGACTATGAAGTTAGAGTACCGATCATGAACTGATAAAATTTAGGGCTCTTGAGAGATCTCAAGAGAGGGTTTCAATTACTTTGAAACACTTGGTTTTTATCATTTGGTTTTTTTGCTATTAATTTCTGTAACTAGCATGACATAAACTTGATGCACAAGATCATATAACAAGCATTGATTTTTAAGTGCTTTTGTTATCTTAGACTCCTGATTAGAATTTAGTTGTGCCTTCTAATGAAATTGCTTATGCCTGGTTTGTTTTGGTTTTCAGATTGGAGTACCAAAGATACTTGATGGTGATATCCTAACTCAGTTCTTGGAACTTACAAGCATGCAACAAGAGTTGGTATTATCGTCATCTGTTGGCTCACTAAGTGCAGTTAAACCGAGCTCAAAGTCGATGCCATCGTCTATCCCCATCAATCAGGTTGTGCAGCTGCTTGAAAGAATTCACTATGCACTCAATTAGTTATATAATTAACCATTCGTGGGAGCAAACTTTGGAGTTGGAATACCCAAACACAAAGAGCTTACATAGGTCTACCTTCTGTGCCTTCACGTACTATGCTAACCATTGCGGTGGCGGAAACACACATACAGCTGCGATGTTATTTTACAGATTGGGCTGTGTAATCATTGATATTTAAAACGCTGTCAACTCCTCAAGTTACATTTCTCTCTACAAGGAACAGAGAGATACCTGTACAGGTGAATAAATGTGTTTTTACCAATTTAAGCTGCCTAACATTTATTTTTCTCTGTAGTATATATAAATACATAATTTTATTATCTGAAAGTGGAGATGAATAGAGAGAATGGTGGCTAGTAAAGCAAAATCTCTGTACATTAGCTAAGCAATGAGCTACTTTAGTTGCTTCTTTATCGTATATCTCAATCTATGTGTTGATTCAGGGTTTTGATAGTCATTTTTTCTTTTATACCAGCATTGGATAATAGTACCATTTGGGGGATTTGTGGTTTCTTCGTTAATAACTTGTACTCCAATGTGAGAATATATGTAGAGCACAGGATATCTGATGTTCTTAGATCCGGAGTTCCCGATTTGATTTTAGCAGCGAGTTTTCCTTGGCAAGCAGGCGTGATCGTGTGCTGCATCATAAGGGTAAGGATCTAGTTGCTAACTTGTCATATATTTCATTGTTTCTTAAAGCGTTTTACACAATTAGCTTAATTGTAAATATTAGACATCTCATGATTCATCTAGAATATTGTGTATACGTATTTCAAAAGAAATGCTCTTGAAACGTCTCAGCATTTCTTTAGGAAAGGAACGAATTCCTTTAGATGGGAAAAGGTGTCATATAAATATCTAAATAGTCTAGAACTAAGAAAGTTTAGAATAATCTTCTAGCCTAAGCTACAGGATGTCACGTCTATGAATAGGATTTGAGACCTCATTTGTAAAGCAAAGCAAATAAACTAGAGAATCAGGGTGTGCTTGGGAGGGATAGGGATATGATTTTAGAAAATAATATTTGATATAAAATTTGATTGTTGATTTTTAAACAATCAAATCTATGTTTTGTAGCAAACTCTTTTATATTTTTTATTTGAGAAGTAATTATTTAACTAAATAATTATAGTAAAGATCTATTTCATGTTATTATTATATGCCTGTTTGATAAATGAAAGAAAATTCAAAATATATGTATTAATCGATATTTTACACAAAAATTGAATGAGATGTTTAAATCACTTAACACCTAACACCTAATTCCTTCAAAATTAATTTGAAATGTTTTTTATATTTTCTAAAATCAATTTTAGTTTATGGCTACTGAGCTCTCAACTGAGAAAAAATGAGCTAGTGTTGAGAGAGCGAAAGAGATGTATCTTTTTCTTTTTTTAATAAAAGTTTGTTTTTATTATCAATTTCTTACTCTTCATAATCTAGATGCTTCAGTGTTAAAGCATTTCTTATTGGCATTGTATTGAAAGTAGAAATATCTATCTTTTTGAGATATGCAATAGAAACTTTAGCCATTGACTTTCCAGGCGTTAATGTATGGACTCTCCCTCAAATTCAATAGTATTATTGGCCAGTAAATGTGACAGCAATTGAAGGTTCATGGCTGAAGTACTGCTTTTGGATCCGACAAGTAATCAATAAAATATCATTTTTTTATCATTAAATTTATTTCTTTCCTTTTCTTACCATCACTTTTGTATCAATTTTTAATAGGAGAGTAGTGTTTTAGCCCAATTGCAAAACCTAAAATTAGAGAGGAATTGTCAACGAAAAATTAAAATTATTTACCAAATATAGTAAAATAAATTTGAAACTATTTAGCAAAAAAGATCTCGAATGAATGAGTTGTAGATAATTTAATAATTTTGTTATAATTCATAAATAATTTTAATTATTTTGCTATATTTGAAAATGTTCTTTTTAAAAAATTATTATTTTTTATTTCAAAATTTGACTTAGTTTTGAAAGATGAGTAAAAAGTAAATATTTAGGTCGGAGAGAAAGAGTATTTATATTATATTCTTAATTATCTAAAAAAAATGGTTACCAAAATGGTCTCGTAATCCAATTATCCAAATAAAGTTTTTCTTCTTCTTCTGGATTTTACTTGATTTTCGAAAGGAAAATGTAATGTTAATCATTAAAGAAGTTTAGATTAGTTGAATTGAGTTCTTAAATCAACTCTGTGCAATGGTATTGCATGATGTAATTTTACTTACAATGTTTCTCCTTTCCTTTCTCCAACGTTTTTGATGATCCCACCTATCAATCAATCAATATCAATGACATGCTCTGACCATCATCTCAAGTTGATTGGGTGCCAAATTCTTGCCTTGTAATATTTTCATCAATCTTTCAGTGGTTGGTACGGTCTCTATGATCTTCAATTTATCCACATAGTCCATTGAGCTACCTCAATTCATAAACTAAATTGAGTAAAAGTAGATCTTCCAAAGAACAAGGCTTTTTTCAAGTTCATAAATCTATCAACCATTACTTAAAGTTTAGCATCGATATAACAAAAAGGTTCATAGTTTTTTTTTTCTCCCTTTTTTAGTACAATTGTAGATATGAGATATCGAACCTTTAATCTCTAAATTAGAATGTTGTGTCGAATACAACTAAGCTTATTTTGGGTTAAGAGATTCAAACTATTAATCTTTGGTTGGACTAGTTATAATAAAGAATAATGAGATTGATAAGAGATTAAGAAATGATACGTTTAATTTATGGTGGTCATCACAATATTACCTTACGAATTTTAATTCTTGTCTGTAAGTCTGAAAACATGAATATGCCATATATTCAATATATCAATTGAGCTAAGGGTCATTAAATGAGGCACAGCAGGGAAGGAGTAGTAGAAGTAGAAGTAAAGATGCAGAAACAGCTTTATTTCACTGTCAAAGGGACAATATGCCATAAATTCAAAAAGTGGATAGCAATAGACACGTTAGTAAATAGATGGCCTACTTAGTTGGTGTGTATTTATGATAATATTATTTGCACTTTCTGTTTTTAACATAAACCCTAACCAATCCAATAACAACTTATCTTCTCTTGATGATAACAAAAAAAATAAATGCAAAAATACAACTCAGAACAACAAGAAAAAAAAGCCAAATTAACCCTTTTTGTGGTTCCATATATGCTCTCTTGTCCATTGTTTTAATGTTTTCTTATGTGAGTAAAGTGATTCCCTCTTTCTTTAGAATGTGATGGGAAAATGAAAGTAAGGTTTCAGTTTAATATATCAATTAAGTTGATTCGTGTAATAATTGACGATTCTAACATTTTAATCTAGATGGATGCCTACCTTTTTGGATTTTGATTTTATTTCCATGTACTACGGTATTCTAAAGGTTAGGAAGATATCTACCATGCTAATATATATATAATTAGGGAACGAGATCATAAATCTTCAACTTCAACTTCTAGGGTGGAATGCCAGTTTTATTACAAGTGGAAAGAATATATATATATGTATATAAGGATGGAGGATCAAACCTTCAACTTCTAAAGTGGGAGAACATGTTAAATATGAATGAAAGTATGTGTCAATTATTACTAAGCTAAGTTAAAACTAAAAGGAAAAGTCTAACATGAAAATGTAAAAACTAGTAAAAACTAAAGAGATAATTTGTAATTAAAAAGGTTATTCAACTTAATTCAATACCATTACTCATTCATTTGTTTATAAAAAGTACAAAACACTTAGGGAAGGAGTAATCAAGCTAGTTAAATGGGAATGTTATGTTTTTGGTTCAAAACAACCTAAAAAATTCTCAATTTATTTAAAATTTTCAAAATTTGCCTTTTACAGTAACAAACTCAATTGAAAATATGACAACTTGTTTTTCCTTTTTTAAAAAGAACTTTTGAGTGGAAAAACTACTATAAATACACAACTAATAGAACTAGTGTATATCTCAACACTCAAAGCTTTAATTTATCCACCTTCCAGATATCCTAAAAAAACATCAAAATGTATAATGGATTCAACTGTGGAGGTGGATCAGCCATTGCCGAAGCTCTCAATGTCAATGTGTATGGCAATGGCACCGAGACACTCGTGTTGGCGCACGGATTCGGGTTGGATCAAAATGTTTGGCATTACATGGTTCCCTACCTTGCTTGTTTCTTCAAAGTGGTTGTTTTTGACTTGGTTTTTTCTCCAAATGTGAAGCTTGAGCTTTATGATGAGAGGAAGTACTCAAGTTTTGATGGATATGCCAAAGATCTGTTATGTGTTCTTGACCATCTCCATGTTAAGAGAACTATTTACGTCGGTCATTCCATGTCCGCTATGGTTGGATGTGTTGCTGCAACCTATAGGCCTCAACTCTTTCACCATCTTGTATTGTTGAATGCCTCTCCAAGGTAATTCCACTCTAAAACTCTCCCTTTTGTTTTGGTTATATCATTGAGAAGAATGAAATAATATAAAGCCAAACAAAAAACCGAGTCCATGGAAAGAACTCCAATAGATAAAAGGTTTCCAGAATATTGAAAATCATACTATGAGAGGGTGAAATTTTGTTTTTAAGCGAAAAACTTACTATGTGTGTATAAACATAGTTGGAATAATTAAGGAAAATGTTTTTCCCTCAAGAGCACTTCGATTTTTCTTTTTCTTCAAAAATATTAAAATTTAAGTGCTTTGAATGGGGTTAAAACTTTCTAAAACTTTAACCAAAATTAATTAAATATAAAACATCTAAAAGGGTTTAATATTCATGATTTTGATTTATTATTGTTTTATTAACTTTTTTGGTCTTTAGGTATCTCAATGGTGAAGGATATATTGGGGGATTTGAAAAGCCACAAGTTGATGAAATTTTCAAAGAAATGGATAAAAACTTCACAAAATGGGCAAAACAATTTGCTCCATTTGCTGTGATAGTGAACAATTCTAAAGCAATTGCAGAAATTGAGCATTCTTTGGAAAGAATGAACCCAAAAATTGCTCTAACTGTTGCAAAAATGGTGTTCTTAAGTGATTTAACAAAGCTTCTACCAAAAGTAAAAACTTCAACCTCCATTATTCTTACAAAAAAAGACAATATTGTCCCAAAATCAGTTGCATTTTTCATAAAATCAAATATTGGTGGTAATTCAAATGTTAACATATTGAAATCTCAAGGCCACTTCCCTCAACTAACAGCTTATCCTCAACTTTTGAAAGTTTTGACTAAAATTCTTCAACTCAAACAGTACAAGATGATCAACAATTGATAAATTAATCGAGCTCGCGTTATCGTTCGTGGTATCGCTAATTGATCGAACAAGCTGGGGACGACCATCAGTCTCACCTGAAAATATATTCTATGGAGTATTATTGTGTGTTTGTCAATACATTTGTGTAAGATTTTCACATGAAGTTATAGGTTTGTTTGAAGCACTATTAAATGATGAAGTAATTTATTTTCATGTTGGTTGTGTAAAGTTAACATCATTATGGTTTGACCACAGCTTTCTTGGACTCAGCTATATATATATTTATTACATTAGAAAAAAAGGATGTCTAAAAAAGGGTATGAATTGTGTTTATTTTCAAATGATATATTGAATAATATAATTTAAAATATTATTCATCTCAAGATCTACACACACCAACCAACTACCAAGGAGTTATTTTGTTAATAAATAATTACATAATATAGTTGATGAGATGAGATATAGACAAATGGGAAAATTGGAACTGTGGAAGAATTAACGAAGATGATGAGTAAGATTCATTTTAGATGCACATAGAAAACTAAGTTGCAAAGATCAATAGAGACAAGCTCCGATATGAACTTTTATGATATCAAATTAAAGGCATTGACATTATTGCTCTATAATAATACCACAAATGAAAATTATCTACTTGGTCTTTTTAATCATCTAATTGGAACATAGAATGGTGAAATCACTGTAACAAACTCTCAAATCATGCATGGCGATCAACTTTGAAAGCACATATCTCACTAATTCGATACTTTTTTTTGTGTTCTTTGCTCTTTTTCCTTACTCGTTTTCGATTCCTATTTCGTTGTAAAGAATAATTACGATGAGAAATCAAGACAAAATAAACAATTTCACTATGTAATGATGCGAACAAACATTTAAAAAGAACTTAATTAGTTATTTTAAAAAGAGTTTTTTTTATTTTATCTTTAAAAATAGTCATCCATACGAAATTTTCTCACATATAACAAACATGACGAGTTAGTAAACGAAAATAAGTAAATGCATCAAAGTTTTCCATCAAAAATTAAAACATTTCGTAACAATTTGTCGAAGGTTAGTAAGCTTACATGTTTTTATGGAATTAGATTAGATTGAATAATGAAATTTAATTCTTAGTAGTCAATAATATATAGAATTCGTTGAGAGTAATGCTAGGGGTGCTGCACATATTGTAGCGCGTGGCTTAGAAATCAAGCAAGGTCATGGCATGTGGGGTAGCATTGCGGGGTTAAGGCTCTATTGCATTATATTTTTAGATATAATGTGATATCACGCAACATGTCTTTGAAAGTAAATTTCATCATTTTAACCTACATAAAGCCTCAAATACTCAATTAAGATTTGAATAGCTCAAAATTAACCTTGAATTGTAAAAATACATAATGTGCTCAAATTTCTATAAAATATAAACATTTAACGTCATTAATCATTTTAAAACACCACCACTAAAATAGCTTACTTTAATAGCGAAAAAATCAATTTCAAATAATATAACTATACACATTCTAAAATTTAAAATAATATATATAGATATACATATTATTATTATTAGTTATAGAGTTCACCTTATCTCAAGGGATTTTCCAAAGATAATTGGGATAATTATCAAAACTTCTAAGATAAATTATTCTATTGATTGACAACATAAGTAATCATTCTACATTGTCACAATTTACACTACATGCAGTAAAGACAAAATAAAGGCTTTTCCAAACTTTATTTTATTAGTTTAAAAAACACAAGCCAACTTTGAAATATATAATCAAATAAGTTTTTTTCTTCGCATTCTTTCACATCTTTATTTAGTATACACGCACTATACTGAATACTTGTACATATTTATTGAGTGCATGCAATAAAGTCATACAATAACACAACTTTTTTCTTTTGTTGTTGTGACTATGACGAATAATTTGTGGAGGTAGTGGTGGTGATAATGACCTTTCAAGTGTGATGCGTGGACGGTTATTGAGGTCTCAAATTTGATCAATAGATTGTTGTTGAATTTCTTGTGCTCTATTTTGCTTTAAGTCTTGCTTGTGTTTTAAACTCCAATTGTTGTTCAAGCTTGGTTTTTATATCTTGCAACTTGGTCTGAAACTTGACATTAGAAAACAACCCATGAGTGTAAGCTTTTCCTCCATTTTGTTGTACCAACTCCATGCACCGTACCATCTATATAAGTTTCTCTATTTGTTCAATATTCTTTATTTTTCATTCTTGATTTTGTTGTTGAAAATCAAACAACGGTTCTTGCTAGAGGCTAATTTTATAATATTATTATAATACTAAAAATTTCAGTATGAATCATAGGAGTTTACACTTCTTTGAAATTCAATATGCTTGCCCGAACACGTCCTAAGAATAAACTAAAATCTAAAAGGATAATGACCTTTTTTTTTTAAGTTTACCCTAAGTTATTAAAAAGAAAATAGTTAGGTAGTGAATAAGAATATTAGAGAAAATTAAAAATAAGAAAGAAGTAACAGCTGTACATTTATTTTTACTAAAGAAAAACAATATTATTTATTTGATTCTCATTTTTTGTTATTGTGGATGAAGCACAACCGTCGATCTCCATCTAACAAATGATCTTATAACAGTCCCCACAAGAAACAATAGACCCGCGAAGTACACAATCAACATCGAGAGGGAAGTTTCTCGAACATAAAAAGGGCGTTCGTGGTAGAGAAAGGCGAAACCAAAGGAACATCCAACAATTTTGATCTTCCAGTACGAACGAAGCGGCTCCCTTCGCTTTATCGGTTCTCCTATTCTCAGGTTCTTGCCATATTCTTTACTTTTTCAATATCTCAATATTTTCTCTAATGGAGATTACATTTGTACGAGTTTTGATTCAAGAACTGCTGATGATATAATATAATTATGCATGAGAACTTTTCCTTCCTTTTTTTTTTTTTTTATGCCGAATTCTGTTTGATATCCATTTGTTCACGTTCGAAGATCGTTAGATGTGAATGAAGCTGCAATTATGTCCGGGTTTTTTTTTTTCTAGTCATCGTGTTTGTTTCGCTGTGTATGTCCATATTTTGATTTGGACGAAATCGATCTTTTTAGCTCTGAGGAAATAATGGAGCTGTTGATCGAAGGAAAAGCTTGTATTGCTTTTGATCAAATTTATTAGGCTGTTTTTGGTTGATTGTGTGTGTATGTTCTTTTTTAAAATAGCTGATATCGTGTTTGTTTTCTAAATAAATAATTATCTGTTACTGATTCTTTCATTAATCTGTGGTATGGTGGTAGTTTGCTGATTGATGTGTTAGTGTCTGCAAATTTAGGCTTATCTGCATTGTTCAGCATATCTGCTGTTAAAATCTTGATTTGTTTTAATTTTCTTGGTGTCGTTAAGGAAATCGAAAATGAGAGGTAGAAGTTACAGTTACAGTCCATCACCACCAAGAAGTTATGGCAGGAGATATCGTAGCCCTAGTCCAAGGGGTCGTGGAGGTCGTAGAAGGGACCTGCCAACAAGTCTTTTGGTTAGGAACTTGAGGCACGACTGCAGGTTTGTGACCTTATTTTATATTTCGTGGCTATTGCATTTTCCGAGTCTTTTATACATGAAATTGTGTGTTGGTTCTTCGTTTTTCATCACATATATCACATGCATGCTATGGAAAATGCTAAGAAACGCTTTATTTTGTTGAGAATACAAAAAGAAAAAGGAGATTGTGTTTGGTTTTGTTCTCTATTGAGTTGATAAACTTTTTCATTCGTATGTATTTTGCAGGCCAGAGGACCTACGGGGATTATTTGGGCGGTTTGGTCCTCTTAAGGACATTTACTTGCCACGAGATTATTATTCTGGGTAGGGTACTTTGGAATATTGTTATATTGATTTTGTATGCATTTGGTTTGTATACGTGTATGGATGTTTTTCCTGCATGTTTTAACTCACTTTAGTTCTTTAGTTTTGGACGTATCTGATCTGCTTTACATATTTGTAAATATGTTTTTATTGATGGTTGGTCCTAGTGACTGCTTAATGGTGTGAAAATGGTCCTCTGTTTTCAATTATTTGGTTTTCCAATAATAACATACAATCTGTTTATGGAGTTTGGTTGTTTTTATTGAAAGTAATAGTGTTGAAGACAACCAATGAAGTAATAAGAGTATCTTGTGGAAGACAAGAAGCAAGTAATTTGTTTTTTGTGTTGAAGACATTCAAGTAAGTTCTGATGACTTAATGTGTACATGAAGATTGGTGGAAGTTGGGTTAGAGTACATTGAGAAGAAGTTCAAGTCTTGAAGAATTTCATCTCAATTTTTTCTTAGCCACTCAGAAGGTTAGCATGGTGATGTTAATATTCTCTTGTTAGAGCTCTCTGTCGATGTTTCTGTCACTCCCAATCGATGGATTAATGATCAATGATGCCACTGGTTTAAGTGACATTTTCTGAAATTTTCTGAATCAGGGAACATCCTTTATTTAAAATTGTATTGTGAACAGTAAAATGATTGTGACTGCAGAGAACCGCGTGGTTTTGGATTTGTTCAGTTCGTTGATGCTGCTGATGCTGCTGATGCCAAGTATGAATTGGATGGCCAAGTTCTCCTGGGTCATGAACTAACTGTTGTGTTTGCTGAGGAAAACAGGAAGAGACCTGAAGAGATGAGAGCACGGGACTCATCAAGGTTGCTATCTCTTTCCTTAACTGTTTTTTAATAACCAATTTCTATTGCAAAGCTAGGATGCGTGGTGATGAAAATAAATCTTGACTTTTAAAAATTCTCTAGAACCATCCTCAAACTTCTCCTAAATCGGTAAAGTTTCTTTAGAGACTGAGGTACAACCAGAGCATTGGTCCAGACAGTTTTCTTGTCTTTGAAATTTTGACCAAAGAGATGCATCTTTGATGGCAAATCGTGGATGTTACAAAGGCCTAAGGGTGTATTAGTGCTAATATATTGGAAGGATAAAAAACCTGCCTTCTTTAGAGTAAATACATTGAAGAGATGTTACGGCTCTTCACTCGTGGAACGATAGATGGGGATTAAGGATATGTTTGGATTTTCTTTTGTTTGCAATTGAGTGTTGAACTTACCATGAAGTAAAGTCCAAATAAAAGGTAGGAATCTGTAGGAATCTTAAGTTTCCATCTCTTGTAAGAAAATTCCAGACCGAAGTTGATTCCATCAACAGAGAGTTGAAGTACTTGAGTAAATTGACTGTAGCCATTCGACACCTATCGCCCATCGACCATCATTGTGTTTTCAGTTAACGGAAAGTAAGTTGTATGTTTGATTCAAAATTGCCTCTGGCTTTGTATTCTATCCTTGGCCTGCTCTTCCTACAATCTTTTGAGAAATCCTTTATTAATTGTAAATATAAGTACTCATTATTGTTCATGTGTGAAATTGGTAACAGGGGTCGGTCCTACAGTTACAGCCACCGGCATTCACCGTTGCGATGTTCACGATCACCACACTATGATCGAAAATATTCATGTAGTTCAGATTATTATTCCCCTGCACGGTCCAGACGATATTCAAGGTGAGTGGTTATCATTATTTGTTTTCTTCTCTCATTTATGATTATTTACTCCATTGAAGAAAGTGGGAGGCAGAGGGGTGGTTTGTACCAATTTCTAATCTTTCATTTATGTGATATAGGTCGCCTAGGGGCCGGAGGTACAGGGAGCAATCGTACTCAAGGTCACCATATGATCCAAGGGGCCGCAGTTACAGCCGAAGCAGGAGCCGTAGCTATAGCCGGAGTTATTCTAGGTGAGTAAAAATAGTTTTATTCAAGTTTTAAGAAAAGCCAGCGAGCCAGCTGATCTTTCTGAAGACAGACCTAGAAATTGGATTTCGGAGGCTTTGTATATGTGTTGTGTTTTAGAAAATGCTTTTGCTTAAGAGATAAAACTGATTTTTATGCTCTTATTGAACAAATTAATGAGCTTTTATGGCTGTTTTCTCCATGTAAAATGAAACTTTGGATTTTTAGACTTTTCTTTTCTAAAACACTCCCCAACATCTCTATCGAAATCATGTCTTAATGTTTGTCTGCTAGTGAGTGAGGTTACCAGAGATTAACTTTCAGACTGTATGCTTAAAAACTATAGTAGATGGATTTTTTAACAATTGGCATTTTCAATTATAGCGAAGCAAATTCTATTTAGTTCCCTATAGCTTCTTTTTTTTTTTCTTTCCTATCAATAAGAATTTCTCTTATTTACATTGTTTTTTATTTTGATCGTAATTAATTGAGATCATGAATCAAATTCTGTAGGGCTATCTTTTTAGTATTAGACTATTGACTTTTGTATTATACAATTCGAAGCTGGTGAGTTGCACAAATGTTTCACGATCACTTCTCTTAGTTTTTTAACCAATTATAATTTTGCATATACTGCTGATTTTTCATCCATTTCCATAAATTCAAAAATGGATTTGTAAAAGAAACATTGTAATTTCATTGAAAATTTTCGACAAAAATTCGGGACTTAAACACCCATTGAAGTCAAACACTGAAATTTTGTTGGTTGAATTGGCCATCCAATAGACCCAAATATAGTTTCCTAACTCATTCCTATAGGTTATCTATTCATTTTAATTTTAATTATGTAAATTTCTTGATGGCACATAATTAATAATAGAATTTCCTTAAATTAAAAAAAAAAAAAAACAAATACAAAATGGTTCATATATTTTAAATTTTAATTATGTAAGTTTATTGTTCGCGTATGATTAATAAAATTTTATTAAATTTTGTATGTAATTTTGGGTTCAGATTAAACCAAATTTGGTTTTTCTTAGTTAATCTACGATTGACTAGAAAGAATTTAAATCAATCCAACAATAAACCTGACTCGGATTATATAGGAATCAAACACCTTGAGAGGTACAATTAATACATTAAAACTAAAATTTAGTTAAAGTAAAGTATCAGTTAATATATATATATTTTTTAAATTGACACTTCATAATTAAAATGGGAGGATACGAGCCCCTAGTTCGTTAACAAATTCGTATCCGACTCTTGCATTTATTTCAGGTTGGTAGTCTAGATATGGTTATTCGAATACTTCTAAATATTATACAACTTCATCTCCTAAATATTATACATCTACATAGTTTTATATTAAGGTTCGTCTAATGTTTCAGATCATTTATATGTTTTTTGCTCAAACTTATTTTTCTACTCAAAACTTTTGTCTTCTACTCTAAAGTGAAATCCTATCTTCTTTTTTGTCTTATTATATTATTATAATTTAGAATGAAAGGGTATCAATTTGTATCATTAAACTTCAGAACATGTAATTATACATTTGGATGCTTGTCTACAGTGTTCGTTTTTTCTTAATTATCAGGATTGTTAGTTAAATTATATATTAAAGAACCAGTCAATAAAAATCACTTACGAAACTATATATTCATTGTTTCTAAATATCATTTTGTTCAAAGTTTCTATCTGATTTTTAACACTCAAGTCTGGAAATAATTTTTAAAATCTCCAAGTAGAGTTAGCGGTTGTTAAAATATTATCGAAGTTCGATTGTTGTACTATTACATCTAAATCCGTCCATGTCAATAGAAAGTTGATTTAAGATATTTTTATTTCTAAGACTTTATAGATATTTATACCCATTAATACACTTTTGAGTTATTTATATCATATCAATTAAAAATGGGGACCTTAACATTCATGTTCAACTTAGATCTTGAATGGATTAATATTGGAACTTAGTCCTCATGGAATTTAATGGTTTGTGCCAAAGGTAAATGAACACTCACTTAATTATAAAAACGTCAATGTCAAAGAAAAACTACAAAAATATATATATATGTCAATGGATATTTTTTAGAACATTATTGAAAACAAAAATTCACAATTATGCTATATTCCGCTTTTTGTATTCCAAAGTTTATTTAAGACTTATTGTTAGTGAAAGTATAAAAAGAATAAATTTCAAAGCATAAACAAAATTGATAGCTAATAATCAATACGTTTTAAACGAACATAAGCAACAATTTTACTAATTTGCTTATAAATTTAATAGTAAATCTGAATATATTTTCAATGAATCTTAAACTTAATCTCTATATGGAATTTTGATTGAGAAACACCAAAATTGTATTATAACATAAATAATAATATAAATTGCTATTAAGAAATAGAAAAAGGAAAAAAAGGAATGAAAGATAGTTGAAATCAAATGTGTGTGTAACAAGCCGATTGTACGAACCCCGAAAATTGCTCCGGCAATTCTATTCTTTCCAATTTACCATTTTGGCCTTCTCCCATGAAAACTCCATTCCTCCCCATGAACACAATCGCCTTTCCCTCCATATTCACCCCCACAATTCCCTCCCCCGTCACCGCCGTGGTTTTTGCCGCCGCCGCCGTTGCCCAGTTGAACAACTCCCCTTCTCTCCCCACTCCCACCACGTTTCTTGGACTTCTCTCTTCACACCACGCGCTCTCCACGCGCCTCCACTTCCCTGTCTTTGTCTCATAAACCTCCGCTGTCCTTTCGAAATTCCCCTGATTGTCAGTCTCATACCCACTCACTACCCATATCTCCGACCCAATCGCCACCGCCTCGCACTCGTCTCTTCCCCCACTCATTGCCGGCAACTCTCTCCATTCGTCATTTCTAATGTTGTAAACCCACGCCGTCGCTGCTGCGTTCTTCCCCTCGTCATGTCCTCCCGCGACGAAAATTTCACCTCCGTACGCTGTTGCGCCGAAAAACGACCTCTTCTCCGGCATCCCTTTCCCTTGTCTCCATTTCTCCGCTGCGAATTCGTACACGAACACATCCTCCACCGGACGATAACTCACCGGATCCCATCCGCCGATCACCGCCAGTTTTCCATCGACGCCAATTATCCGGCAGAACAGGGGAAGCCCATTCGGGTACTTTTCGATGGGTTTGATCCGAGTCCAATTACCGGTAGCCGGATCGAAGGCCGACACACCAAACGAGATCGGAGCGGCTGATTTGGCTTCCTCGCTAACTGGCTGCAGAAGTGACTGGACGGCGAACACCGCTTTATGGGTTCGGCCGGAAAGTTTTCTGAGATTGTAGAAATGGCGGCTGAGAAATAGACGGCGCCAGCGACGGGAAACTCGGGCAGCAACTCGATGGGTTGTGAAATGGGATCGAGTTAAGCACTCAACGGCAATTTCTTCGGGCAAACCAGGGATCAATTCATCTCCCATATCCATCATTCTTTCTTTGATGTTTCTCATTTTATTTATTTATTTATTTGGGTATTTATAGAGAGAAAAATGCTTCTAGAAAATGACCTTTTTCTTTCTTACTATTATTTTAAAATTTTCCAATGTCTAACTCTTTTGTTTTCGCTGTGGGGAAGTGAAATGGGGGAATGTCTTTTCCAACCATTTTTGTCTATTCGATACTTTTCCCCTTTTTTTTACTCTTTTCTTAAAACTAATCTTTCCATTTTTTTCATTTTTTTCATTTTAGAGCAAAAATCTAATAATATTGAAGTTAATTTTATTTCATCTAATTCACTCCTAATCTTTTCAAATATTTATAAAATAATATAAATTTAATAACATAAGAATTGTATATTGATGATATATATTTTACATGCAAAAATAAATATTTAAGCGAGTGGTCTAAATGATCACATAATTAAAAACCCAATAGTATATTTTACGCAAAAATAGAGTACTTTACTTCATATAGTTTTAAATTTGAAGGATCAAAATATAATATACTAATTAATAGTTAGATGGCCCAAAATAGAATACTTAAATAAATTAACTATATATATATAAGGAGAGATTTGTAGCTTTCAATTTTAAGAAAACCTAAACTTCTTTAGGATTTGAAAGGCTTCTATTTGTTTAATCAATGTTACATAGTTACATTAGGGAGATTAATGAATTGGTTCTTTTAAATTAGCTAATGAATGGAAAATGGAAATGTGTGGCTCACAATTTTAGTTTTTTTTGGTATGTGGTTTAAAAGTTAAAATGTATGTTTTTAATCAGTATTTAATACGTTGTTTGTTGTGCATATTAATTAGCTAAATTAATTATAAATGTAATTAGTTAAAGTTTAGGAATTTGATCTTTGATTATCAAAGATGGCCTAAACCTTTATGCTTCTTCGATAAACATTCGAGTTTTTTATTTTTTTGTTAAAATTAAAAAAACAAAAACCACTTTTCTATGTTGGTCTTTCAAAACATTTATGATTTTTTGTTTGTTCAGTCATTTAATTTAAATTCAATTAAGCACATCTTTTTTCAATATGTACACTCACTTGAATAAAAATATATTTGACAAATTTGTTCATATAAATATTTATATAAGAAACCTTATAGTATACTTTAACTATCGTTGAATGTATGAATCGAACCTATACAAAAAATAAAATGATTGTCATGAGCCAATTTCATACATACAAAAATATATTGTTCATTAAGAAAGGAATGTTAGTCGGTTCACTCAAGTAGACACAAACCATACTTCCTCCTATATTGTGGTGAGAGTGTTAAGAAGGGTCTTTTGAATATTGGACAAGTAGGTCCATAAAAATGAATTGATCTTCCTTATAAAATTAATAATAAAATATTATAAAGGACAATTAATAAATATTATAAACTAATAATTTCAATTTTGTAAAAAAAAAACACCTTCATTAACTTTTTTTTTTTTTGTTAATATTTGTCTTTTTAGTATATTATTGGTCGAGTTAGTAGTTAATAATGGAGAAAAAGTTGGTGGTTACATAGTTGGTTGCCTAAAGTGATCATTGAAGTTGGGTGTGATAAAATTGATCATCAAAGGTGATCTTAGCTTAGTCTAGAGTTTTTCTTTGAAGGTGGTTGTCGAAGAATGGAGTTGTCGTCGAATTTGACAGAGTGGAGCGTGGCAATGATGATCATCGATAGTGGCCAATGGGTGAAGCCATTGAAAAAATTGGATGGAACTGGAGCTGTGGGGATAGTTGGTAAAAGTAATCAACTTGACTCTAGTAACATTTAAACTCGGTGATCAGTCAAACGTTGAGTTGATAATTTTTACCAATCCAAGCTAACTCATGTGAGTGAAACAAAACACCCCCTTAAGAATATTTTCATAAATCAAGCCATGCTTTAAAAACTAAAAATGTAAAACTTTGTTTTTAATTACTTTTAGAAGAATTATCAAAATGTTTAGTTATAAAAAAAAAAATGAAATTTGTTAGAAATACATGCAAGATTCTTTTAGGAGTTTGTCTTCGACCAGCTGATTCAAGTGTATGCCAAAACTAGGTGAAGCTTTAGGTTTGCATATTCTAAAAAAGGAAGAACATCTATAATGCCTCGATTGTTGAAAATGTGCTGGCTAGACACATAACAATTTCTTGGAAAAAAAAAAGGATAAGTTGAACAAAGTAACCCTCACAATGCAATCTCTATCGATACTCAAATGTCTAACGATTGGGCATATGAAGTATTGGTATCTTTAGAGGCATCAAATTATACCCATGGTTTGGTACTGCATTGGTGTAAAAAAGAAAAGAAAAGTGGATGTCAAAGGGCTTAATTAGTTGATAAAATTAGAAGTTAATGATAAATGGACCATCACTTGTCATTTGAAGGAAACGTTGAATGATTAATTATTTTGTATTTGTTGATAAATTAATCAACAAAACCATTAAAGATAATCTAATTTTGGCCAACCATATTCTCAATAATACATCCAACACATCACATCAACTCAACCACACATACAATCACAAATATATCATTCAGATTTAAATTAAGTATAAATTTTCATACAAAGTTATTTTTAAAATTTTGCAAATATAACAAAATTTATAGTTAAAATCTATCATCAATAGATCATAGACTATAAAAATCTATCGATAATAAAAATCTATAGTTTATAAATTTTTCTATATTTGCAATGCATTTAATTTTTATACCTAAAATTGATAAACGATAATTAAAGAGAAAAGGTTAAACAATGGTACAAAACTAGATGTCTAAGAGAAAGTTTATTATGATCTAATCTGTAGGGAGGCAATTATGTGAATATTAGCATATAATAAAACAAATTCTTAAACATAATAAATATATTAATCTTAGAATTTAGTAAACTTAAAAGCTGATTTTGGACCATAAGAAAATATGAATTTTAAACATATTCTGTTGTTGCATAATAAAATATATAATTAATATGCCTTTTGGTCTATTTAATATTTTTAAATTGTATGAATCTCTTGTTATGATATAGTTGTTGCATATAGAACTTAAAGTTTGCATAATGATCAATAGTTTGGTTTTTTTTTATAAAAATAATAAAATCAAATATATAAATCCAGCTAGAATCGAAAGCTGGATAATCTATTAGAAACATTGAAAAGTAAATTAACCAAATAAAACAGTTGATGCAAAAATCAGGATTGAAAAATGAATTTTACTTTCGTAAAAAGAATGATAAGTTTGTTTGATAGCTGAAGAACACAACCTATAGAACAAAACAATTTGCACACGGATGTGATGTTTTCATAACATCAGTGTGCAAATCTTTAAGTTCTTTAGGTTGTGTTCTTTCCCTATCAAACAAGTTTATGAGTGGAAAGTGGTTTTAGTTTCTCTAGAATGTTATAAGATATATTTATAGGAATAGATGACCTAGCTAGGTTACCTATCATAGAGTTTTTGAGTTTTATTAAAATAACCATTTACATCTGTCGGTCAAAGTAACGAGATGAGCACCTTCTCCTAGTCCATTTTAATCTTATAAGGTCAATATTTTTTAGTATGCTTGCCTCATTAGACATTTTGTTAGGCTCGACCTCAATTTAAGTCAAGACCCCAACCAACCATTTGCTCTAGGTTTAGTTTAATCATATACAACGTTACTTTTGACCCAAAAATTTTGTTGTTTTTTTGACATATTATATGCGGCAAAATTACCAAATTATATATAAGCCAAACTTGTAATTCAATCCTGATTGTCTTAAAACTAAAATATTATAAATGTAAAAATCGAAAGGATCAAATAAATACAACACAATTGTTTCATACTTAATCAATAATGTTAAAAAAAAATTCAATATTAAAGATGGGATTCCTTTTTCCACACAAAGAAACAAAAAATCAATAATGTTTCCATTCCATTGATTAACATAAGTTTCTAGAAACAGACTAAAATATAAATGAAGATGAAATAAGGGAAGGAATCATCAGAAAAGATGTGTTCTTCTTTTTCTTATTTTCCTTATTATTGGAGAACAATGAGACAATTTTTTCAATTTAAAAAATAAAAACACCTAATTTTGTTTAAATAAAATATTAGAAATGGTTGGAGAGTGGAGTTGACTCCTAGACAAGTCACCGACACGTCAACAATAAAATAATTTAAATATATAATATAATATAACATAACATAATAATATAATATAATATAGAGAAGTACTTAAAAAGCAAGCAGTTGGGAAGAAGCACATGGGCCGCTCTTTGTTTGCTCAATACACATCTTACGCCTCTCCCATGGATTCCTATACTATTTTATTCCACACTAATTTTATATTATAACTTTTTTTTCTAAATTATAATAAGTCGGTTAAATATTTAGGAAACAATCTCAAAGACGAAAAAAGGATTATGAACATTCTTTTGTACCTGAAGTGTTGTGATTTAATTAGAAGATACTTATATCTAACTTAATTTAAAATTGGAATGATCATAATTTGATATTATTTTCAATCAAATTATGTTAAAGTTTAATGATTTAAACCCCAAGAAGAAGCACATTGAAATCAAAGTCATGGATTTATCATTGATATTTAGAATATGGTTTCAACCTTATCTTGGCTTGTGCCATTTTCTTTGAATTTCACCTCACACTTAATGTACTATTTTCATAATCTTATCCATTTCATATTTTGACTAATGCCCTTTAAGGTTGTATCTATTGCAGCCTTAATTTTAAACAGTATTTCAATCAAATTCTCTAACTTTTAGTTATATATTCCATTCCATGGTTTAGGGTTTAGAAAATGTTTTAATACGTTTTAATGCATCTTTTAATTTTTTTAAAGAGAATTTAATAGCTATTCTTTGATGCAATTACAGTTTTAAAATAGAGAAAATCAGAATTTTACTATACATAAGATTAAAATTTTCTAAATCCCTTTAACACATTCTAGCGTTAAAAGAATTATTATACCCATATTAAACATTGTCTTCTTGTCAATTTGAATCTATCCTAAGCTTGAAATCATTCTTTATTATGGTACAAGTAGAATATGATTTATTAAAAATAGTTCAATTTCAGTTAAAAGAAAAATTGAAACACTTCATATTATTAGTTTTGAATTTCATATGCTTAATTATGTAGTATTATGTATCGAATTTAATAAAAATTATTTATGAATTATGGTCTCTAAAAGTAAATATAACTCAAAATATCAAAATATCAAAACAAAAAATAGTATTTAAATTTATTTTTAAAATTAATTACTTGAAAATATATTTCAAAATCTCGAAGCATTTTCCAATTTTCAAAATTGGAGGGTTAGGTACAAAAGTTTGATTCTCAAATTTGTAAAACAATAAAGTTTTAATTCAAGAGTTTAGCTCCATTGATATATGTATTTTCTGAAAATCTAAAGCTTCTCGTTCAAATCTTATCCTCATCCAGCTTACACTTTAAGCAATGAAAAAAAATCAAGAGAAAATAGCATTGCAAAGGGAAGAAAAAGACAATTATCATATGATTTGAATAATGTTTAGCATTACATCATGATATAAAATTTGATTGGAATATATAAACTTTAACTCTCCAAGTAAAACTTTCTACTGTTTTAGTTTATATAATTTAATAAAATGCACATTTGGTCAAGAAGTATTACATTTCTTTCCAACTTGAGTTTCAAAATTTATTTTTCAGTATCTACTAACTTTTTGTCATTAATATTAATGTCTACTAATTAATTTAAAATAATTATAAAATGAAATTTTAATTTTTAACTCAAATAATAGCCCTAATTAATTAAGTATAATTGCTGAATTATTTCAAATTAATCAATAAATATTAATATTAAAAAAGAAATATTTAGTCAACAATAAACATAAATCTTAAAACTTAAAAGACGAAATTGAAAACTATATAAAAGATTAAAATGAAATGGATTTGTTCGTATAAAAGGCTCCTACTGGGTCCCTCTAATGAATGGTGATGAGTCAGCAATCGGATTGGATTGAAAAATGGATAAAAGCTGAGCTGGAGTCTTTGTCTCCTCACCGGTCATCACGCCTTCACTTCATTTTCCTCACCCCTTTCTTTACTATCAAATATATACCCAATTCAATTATTACTAAACTAAGTTCCTCAATTTTACAACTTTACTTCTTCCATCAAATATTTAAGATAATAAATATACTTTTCGTTTAATTTTAGTTCAGTGATCTCTAACGTGTACATGAATCAAATCGATAAGTGTACATAAAGTTAAAACTTGATTTATAATCTATTTTGTTTGAAACTGTGAGATTCGAGTATGTTAATTTTCTCATTCTGCTAACTAATAATAATAACAAAATACAGACAGAAAGATCTACAAATTTAAATAATTAAAGGGTGGGTGGGGCCTTGGGATGGGGCAATAGCTTTTGTTATTGTACTAAGAAAGTGACTTCTCTTCAGACCTTTCTTTCCATTCAAAATATCTTCTCCTTTTTCTTTTCTTAAAGAAAATCATAATTAAAAAAAAAACTTTAGTTTAAACTTAACAATTTAGTGGTTTAAGGATAAATTATAAATTTTAGTCTAAGTTTGAATCTATAATTTAGTTTTCTAACTTTTAAAATTACAAATTTAATTATTTAACTTTCAATTTTTATAAAACCAACACATCTACTCTACCAAAAATGAATGTTTTTTAAGGTGTTATTAGATATAAATTTATTTGTAAGTCTAAGTTAACAAGAAAAATAACTTTTAAATCTCAATTCATAAACTATCCATTACACAGAAAATCGAAAGTTTGTGAAACCACTAGACAAGAAAAATTAAAACCGTAAAGACCATCAAATGTTTTTAAAAATCTAAATACCAAATACACTAAACTTATAATTTAAACCTCATTAACTAAATTTGTAGTATTAAAAATACAAAAACCAAATAGAATCGATTTTAAAGTTTTTGAATTAGATCTATAGCTCAGCATAGTATCCATAAAGGTCCTTTTTTGCCCAACAAGTTTGTGATTCTGTACCCAAGACTTACTTTATTGTATTTTATTAATAAAAGTACACATCAAAGAATTACACATATTTTTGACCTTTTTTAGAAGTGGCTTAGATAAATGACAATGTTGTCCTTTCCTATTTTTGTGGTAATTGAAAAAAAAATGAGATATTTTATGAATTGATTAGGTTAGTTGTAACTTATTAATAGCTTAATAAAATCAAAAGTCTTTCCAACTTCTCAAGAAAATTAAAAGTTGTAACTAATGAAGATACTTATAAAAGCTCTTTTTCTACGTCAATTTGCACAGCCTTCCAAATAAGAAGGAATATCTCAATTTCATTGCATGTTTTCGTGGGTTATTCATTTTCTTTCTTTCTTTCTTTCTTTTCTTTCTTTTTTTTTTTTGGGTTTTTTATGTCTAAATATGTACATATATAAGAAGAAGAAAAAAACTTTGAGTTAGTTTGTCATTTTCTCTTAATTTGTACCTTTTATTCATTCATCAACTTTTTTTTCTTAAAAGTTTACGTAATTTAGTATGGTAAACTAATGCAGTATAGTTAATTTATTTTTCTAAGAGTTACAAAGTAGAATTGTCTAGCAATCATGTAGCATTTCAAAAACTATTTATATGTTTAATTTTAAACAACAATTGGAAGAAAAATTAATCAATTGAAAATGAAGATACTTAACCAAAAAAAAAAACTTATTGTGAAAAAAAAATCAAGCTATGCAATAAAATAAAAATGAAACACAAATATCACGTGCTAAAAACTAGTTTTAAAAAAAAGAGGACAAAAATCAAAATAAAACCTACCTTATTTCCGACTTTAATCCAAACTTTCTCATTTTTCAATGTATTTTCCAAACTTACAAAAAAAATCAGATCCACCATGGTATACTATAAGAGTTTTGAGATCATCTCTTACATTTTATAACGTATAAAAGATGCCTCTGATAAAAATTTTGGAAATGAAATTATTACCATCATTACTTTTTTTAGGATTACAAAAAGAGTGAAGTTGATCCCTCTATTATTGACCTTTTAGTTAAACATCCCTAATTTAAGAGACTCTTTGCTGATTAGGTAGCATGGGGAAAAAGATATGTTTAGATTAATTTTTATTCATAAAGTTTGTGACATGTTAACATGAATATTGCTAAATATGTCAAAGTTAAACATCCCCTTTAAGTTTTTAACCTATATCCAATAATTGTTATACAAATATAAAAAAAAAAGTGAAATTAAAACTAAAGAAATAGTTGTTTAGATTTGTAGAAATTACACAAATATGATATAATTTTGGTTTTGAAGAATGCGTTGGCTATTCTTCGCGGGTTGGGCTGGGCTGGCCTTATATTGGGACAAAGGTCAATAGGCCATAACTATGGGCTTGGAATTCAGGCCCAAAAGCTCAAAACATCGAAATGAAGGGATAGTTACAATCTGTCAGTCTTTTGTCAAGAAAATTGGTGCCATTTTTGTGTTAGTCATTTAAGGTTCATTTTGATTTCATAAAGTTTAATTTTTTTAATCCATTGTTCGTTTTTATAGTTTCCGAGTTCATATTTTAAAATGAAGTTTTGACGTCCTAAAATTGGTAAATAGTGACTAAATCAGATACCTTTTTAAACCAAAATTAGTTACATTTTGAAATGAAGATGAGTATAGCTTAAATGACATAAAATGTGTACAATTAGTATAAGGTTAAATCTTTGGTCTCCATCTCACAATCGTTGACAAAGGAGAAGTTCTTTTTCTTTTTTTTTTTAATATTGGACCAATATGGACATTTTATAACTACAAGTACTAAATTAAACTTTTACATAATTCTTATAGTCTGAGAAAATTAGAATTGAGTTCTTATAGTATAACAAAACCTCTTAAATATATTGCATATTGGTTTGACAAATTTTTGATCCAATCATTAAAAATATGATACAAAAGAGACATTAGAGGGAGTGAATTAGTTATTATTATAATATTAAGATAGTTTGTCATTTGAGCGTAGATTAGTTTAGCTTGAATTATAATAATATTTGTTGAGATGTGAACTATTTTAGTTGGAAATTAAAGTTTTTCAAACAATGTTGACTATTTAACTAATTAAAAAGACAATATTTACTCTAACAATCTATAGTTATTATAATCTTAAATAACTCTTCCTTCAAACGGCTTCTAAGTAGATTATAACTTTTTTTAAAAGAAAAAAAATTATGATTTAATCTACAAATAAATTCAAATCCAAACTTAATTGACATGATATTTTATTTTAGAGGTATGAGGTTGAATTATAGGAATATAACCTATAAAAAAATATTAAGAAAAAATGAATTGATTTTTTTTCAAAAAGAAAAAGAAAACAGAATTCACAATTACATTAATCTTGCTGAGTAACTTTAGATGATTAGGACGGAGTGATGGAGACCAGGTCCAACGACTCCAGCTTTAAGGTGACGTAAATAAAACGACAGCCCAATTAAATTCAAACAGTCGGACACGCAGCCAGTAAAAGAATTACACGTGGAATAAATAATAATGTCGTTGAAGAAAAAGGTAAACTAGGAAATCAGCCACTGTGGGATCTGAAGACGAATCCAAACTGTTCAAATCTAACGTCAGAGGAGAATGACTTTGGTTAATAATAATAGATGGGGGAGTATCCGAATATTTATTGTCATTCTTATTCATTCTTCTTCCCTCCCTCTCTATACTTTACGGAAAGTAAAAGTACAATTATTTGCTAAATTACACATTTACCCCTTTACTTTTTTTTTTTTTTAATTGAGTCTATTTTTCTGTCAAATTTCCATTCAAGTAAACTAGACCTCCCCACTAAATTTATATTTGTACAATAGAGAGAGGTTTTAAAATTTTTTATTAATAAAATTGTCTTTCACGGTATTTTAAGAGAAAGATGCTTGTTGGACTAGGTTTAAACATGTGTCTACGTTACATTGTAATGTTTTATATCGATTATCTAAATCATACTCATATGTTAAATGGTATGTTACTTCGTTACATAATTGCTTTAAACCAAGATAGTTGTAATAAGACGTGTAATTGTCCGTTCAACTAATGTTCATGATGTATGGTCTAAATCTGTAAAAGGATATTCCCCTAAATGTCAATAGTTGTAATAAAAGCAAAGTGCAACGCCATTCATTTGAATATATTTTTTACTTAGATCGTGATGCTTTATATCCACGGTTCAAATTACATCTATACACAATTAATAATAATACTCCTTATTATTATTTCCTTTTCCTTTCACGATAAATAAGTAAATATATATATATATATATCCTAACCCAATTATTCAATTTTAACTTCAATCCATTTTATATTTATATATAGTATAGTACATGGGAGTAAATGAGCTGAATTATTAGCTAAAGACTACAAGTAAATACAAATTTGTATTATTGCTTCTTGAAAACCTCGGTTTAAATAAATAACAAATAATAAATTTAGCGATAAGAAGAAGGGTTTATTTGACCTAGTTTTCACTAGGGTTTAGTTATTCGACTTTATACAGTATTGTATGCTTAATGTATTATTGAATTTCTTCCCTATAAACATAAATTAAGTAGTGGAATCTTGATTATTATTGGTTGTATTTTATATTGGACATCGCTTATGATTTGTTTATATTAATTTTATTGTTTCAAAATAATTATCCAAAAATCAACGAAATCAAATAGAATATCATCCTTAATTTTAACTTTCAATATATAATCAAATTCAAAGAAATTAGTACTATACCATTCACCACTAAACTTCCATTTATTTAACTTTGGGTTATTTTATTTCATGTCATTAAATTTACATGGTCCACTCTCAATTATATCATACAAATTGAAATTTTTAACTTTTATTTTAGGCCTGGCTGCATTTATGGCACAATAAAATTTAAATATCGAGAAATGACAAATCAAAGAAATGATAGGCATATGTGTATTAGTGCCCTATATCTAGACCTCATAGAAATCATCAAAACAAACCAAAAAAAAAATTGATTGAAATTTAAAAAAAAAACAGGTCAAATGTAAAATCCAATAGCTATATTTAATTATTAACCTCCAAATATTTGAAATTTTAACTTAGTTAATTTGCTTTTGATTTAAGTAATTATGTGTCAATCATCAACCATGCCAATAGTACTTATTAAAAAAATACTTAGATATATTTCGAATAATACCTATCTTCCTATGTCATTTTATCCAATTTCGTAATCATAGTTTGTCTTGAAATCATTTTTATCTCTTTTTTGAAATTTCTTTATATGGGTGAATAAGGAAAAATGCATGTCTAAGAAGCATCCAAATATTACCCTATTTGTGTTTTTAAAGCTTAAATTTATTTCATTGTTTCTACTCTTATTCTTAAAAACAATGTCAAGTTTTTGAGTTTAAAATTAAGAAAAATAAAATATTTTTAGCCTTTTAATCTTTCAATCCTGAGTTTAATTTTAATTTAGTTTATAAAATTTAAAATATCATAATATCACTCTTGAGATTTAAGTTATATTTTAATTTCATCCAAAAAAAATTACAAAATTTTCATTTATTATTTTGAATTCTCACTAAATATTCACCCTAAATAAGTTATAGATCAATATCTATTAATCAATTAAAAAAAATTATGAAGTTTAATTTTAAATTTAATTCCAGTAGAGAACATAATAATTAAGTATAATTTATTTGAACATTAAAATGAAGGAGTAAATATTAAACCTAACTAAATGAATATTTAATGAAAAACCATAATTTAATTAACGTTTAAAGTTTGAAATGTAGAGGATTAAATGGAAACAAATTTTAATTTTTAAATACAATAAACTATAACATTTTGAATCAAATAAACTAAATTGAAATTAAAATTAAATTAAAAAAAAAAACTAAAGAATATTATTATTTTAAAACTTTAGGAACTGAGTGAAAAACAAAACTAAAAGTCTTGTTACCAAAAAAAAAAAAAAGCAAAGCAAAGCAAAGCTTTTTTCTTTCTTATAAATACCAAAATGGATGGGAACTACAGAAATCGATACATTCGATTTGATATATTTAATTTTTAACCTTTGAGTTTTGTAAGAATTGAATGAAAAGATGGTAAAGAAATAAAAGGGGATGTGGACTGAGTATCTGCAGTCCCATTGCCTCGCTTTAAAGCTCCTACTCCTCCTCCTCCTCCTCGGTAGCCACTCGTGGTGCTATTATATTTTGACTACGCAACGTACTCCACCACTCGCCTTTCTCTTACACGCGCATGCTTTCTTCTTCTCTTTTCCTTCAACAACTATTTGGACTAAAATTAATTTTCAAACCCTATACTTTACAATTTGTTTAATTTTAATCTTTTCCAAATTAATTTATAAGATAAAGGTCCATGTTAGTGATATAAAGTTTCCTTTTTAAATCAACCATAAAATAGTAGACCATACTTAAAAAACAAGTATAAAAATTAAAATTAAACAAATAAAAAAAAAATCAAGATTTTTATTTGAATTTTCATACATTTGAATGTTTAGATTCATTTTCAATTTTTAAGGAATTACCTTGTAAATATGTGTCTAGAATTTAGGAGGAAAAATAAATGGTTTTTGAAAATATATTAAAAAATAGTAATGTTAATTAACTTTAAAATTGGTTGAAATCACGTACATTTAGAGGTGTAAGAATTAAAATCAATCATGTTTCAAATTATCTTCGTCAAAATAATATTTTTTTTCGATGATAAATTATAAAAACCATCTTAAAATATGGTAGTAGTTGTAATTACACTTTCAAAATTTTAATTAAAAATTTATAGGTTTAAGGGCCTCATTCTAACATAGGTAGGTGGAAATTTAGAGGTCTAATTTTTCTAATTAAAATTTTGAGAGTATATTATAGAATGGTTTCCACAATTTGCTCATAATTTTAGTTTCCTTGTTGGGACTTGGGGGAGAGTGTCCCTCACGCTCTTCTATGGTAGGCCCTTTTTATTTATTTTGTCTTTGAATTTCAAACATGAATTTAAATTCATTCTCAATTTAGATTATTTTTCAAATACCATTACGCGTCCTTTGAAAAACAATACATGAAATTATCATAATTGTGAAGCTTTGTTCATGAAAATAATTTTTTAGAAGTTATGAACTGTTTTGAGTGCTTTTTTTTTTTTTTTTTTTTTTTTTTTTTTTTTAACATTGCATCTCCTTTTTAAATTTATTTTACTCCTTTATTCTTATTGTCGTGTTAAAATCATCAGAGAAATTGAATTAAATGATATTTATAAAATAATTGAAAGATTACGTATAAATTAAAAACTAGGTTGAAATATTATTTTGGTTAGTTCAATAGATTTTAAATTTATTGAATGAATAGATTAATAAAAAAAAAGTTTTTTAAAAAATAATATCCATATTTTAAATATTGAATATTTTATCTTATACTCAAAACTCCCAACTTGTTATTTAAATGTAAATGTAAGATGTTAGAAGTGGTTTTTCTTTCCTCCCCCTAATTGTAAATTTTAAATAATTTATTTTGATTTCATTTTAATTAAATTGAGAAACAAAGGTATGAACTAACAAGTAAGATGGCATCATGTCCAAAAAGTCATTTCTGCAGAATCAAAGCTGTAAAGAAGTGGTTTATATTATATATTTTCTAATTCATATAGATTCCATCTGTAAAGTAACTTCAACACACAAACACACACCCACACAAAAAAGTTACTATTTAATATTGTTTTGGTTATATATATATATATATAATTTTGTCTACAAAATTTAATCATATGATTTATTGTTTTATTTATATTGTTTAAAATTTTTCCAAATTCTTAACAAGAACAAAATTTAATGGGTTGAATTTCTAGGACATAACAACCTATTTGAGATTAGGGAAATTGTTTTTTTGAGTAGGATCATGTGAGTATTTCTTATATATATGTGTCATGTGAAGTTGATGGGTTATCTATTATATTTCTAATTCATTATTCAATAAGAGTCAACTATTTTTTAATGTTTAATCTTCCATAATATTATTTTAAAGTTTTATTATTTATACATTTTTAATTCATTTTATTGTGGAGAATATCAGTTTATAGGGCTGTTTGAACCATTAACTCACTTACATGAAGTGGGTTATTATTGTTTATTTGATGTTTGATATCTTATTCTAATAGCTTAAGTTTTCCAACTATTATGACTAAAGTTTAATTACAGAGAAACGATTTGAAATTTTTTATTGTTTATTGTGTCTACTCTCTTATAACATTAGGTTAATATAGAAAACAAAATCTGTAAGTTTTAAAAGAATAAGCTTGTTTTTTTTTTTTTTTAAAAAATACTGTAGAACATGAATAACAAAATATTGAATTTCTAATAAAAAGGGTGTTTGATAATATTTTTATTTTTTATTTTTAGTGTTTGAAGATTAAGTATATTTATTTGTATCATAATTAAGTAGAAAAGTTGCATCATTAACCAAATTCCAAAAATCACAAACACATTTTTAAAAATTCTTTTTTTTTTTTTTAAAAAAAAAAAAAGTAGATATCAAAGTAAGAGATTTTGAGGTAGAAGAGATGTTTATAAACTTAAATTTTAAAAACAAAAAATCAAAAAGAAAATATAAAGATCCCATTTTGTAATTGGTAACTCTTTAGTTTTTGTTTTTGAAAATTAAGCCTATAGACATTAACATACCCTCTAAATTTCATCGCCTATCTACTTTTTGTCAATGATTTAAAAAAAATGACTTTTAAAATTTTTTTTTTTCAAACTTGACTGATAATTAACTCTAGATAAAAATGCAAATGATGGTAAAAAAAATAAGAAAGCAATAGATTTAAATTTGAAAAATAAAAAGAAAAACAAAAGATAGTTATCAAATTAGAGTAACATTTATAAAAATATTTATTAAATATAGAAAAAAAAAAGACGTTTGACGCATGAAGTTGGTTTTTTGAAGCATACACCATTTTAGTTTTGATTAAAAAATAATAAATATTATGACAAAAACACAAAGAAAGATGAGTAGTAATTGAGGATTTCTAAATAATGTTTATTACAACTGATCGAAAAAAAAAAGAGTGATTATAGAATAATTTAGTCCAATGTGTAGAAGAGTTAAAAACTAGAATGGTAATTTAGAGAAAGAAGATAGATAAATAAATAGAAAAAAAATGGGGAGGGAAAAGTAGTGATGTCGATATAAACGAGGAGAAAGGAATTTAGAAAAAGCGAAAGGAGAGTGAAGAAAACGCGGGAGAGAGTGCGAGTGGGTGGAAGAAGAAACAAGTAAGGAAGGAAAGGTCGCTTTGAAAGCAGTCGTACACATCAGACGCTTCTTCTTTTTAAGTAACCAACCCCTCCCACTCTCTTCCTCCCCCAAATTACTCTTTCCCCATTTTTCCGAATGAATCGACTAGCCCCTTTATCGGAGGAGCCCATCGACGAACACGACGCTCGTACTCGTACTCGTAATCGCAACCGTAACACTGCCGGAGCAGGAGGAGGACGACGATCCTGGCGGAACTGGATCAGAACTCATTTCTCCATCCTCTCTTCTGCAAAAAAATCCGATGGCCTCAACGTTCTTCTCAGCGTCCTTGGCTGCCCTCTCTTTCCCGTCTCCCTTCAACCGAACTCCGCCGTCTCCATTACCAATCAGGTCCCTCTCCCTTTCCTTTCTCCTCTTTACCGTTTCCGTTTAAGAAAATTAAAATATACAAACAAACATCTCTCTTAGGTTTAGTTCCGATTTTGATTTGTTGATGATCTCTGTTTTTAATTATTATATTTTAAATTCTTTTGAATAATGCAATATAATATTTGCAACACTTACAACGATTTCTTAAGCTTTAAATTACTGAAGTACCCATGACCCTGTTATTTGAGTGACCAAATTAAACCTCTACCCTCCATCCTTACGCTTATTTTGGTCCCACATTTCATATATAGGATCGTACACTTCTTTCTATACCAACAAAATTTTGTTAGATGTTGGACGAAAATCGGGATCTGTGATGGAAAATTGGAATTATTGTGTGAATCACTATCAATTCCATTTATCTTCAAAATTAATTTTCTTGACCAAAGATGCGACACTACAAATTTCTAGAAAATATTCTGTTCTAAAGTGATGATAAATTTTAGGGGTATCTTTAGTGAGTTTAAATATATTTTTGTTGTTTATTATATATACATATATAATTCAATGATGTGAAAGGAAATTTGAATATTGTACTTTTTTTTCTTGCTTTAAAATAGGTGTATAATATCTTTATGTAAAGTGACATTAAGTTTTTGTTATAGTTTGTGAAGCAAACAGTCATTTTGTTTTCTTTAAATTAATTATATAAATGAAACTTTTTCTGAACTCACAAGTGAATATATGGCATAGAAGGAGATGATAGACTAAATTCTTTAAAGATATTTTATTTATGTCCTATTTATTATTATTATTTGGGCCTTTGGGAAAGAAAAGAAACTTGTGATTTAAGCTAGAAGAATGTGCTGAAAACCAAAAATGAGTGGTCCAAAATTTATGTTTAATGCAACCATTTTCTTTCTTTCTTTCTTCCTTTCTATCTTTTTAATGAGTTTAAAAAGTTGTCCCTCTTTTTCAGTCTAGAGGTTACTACGAATTGTTTTCTTGAAATTCTATATATAATTTTTAAACCAATTTGAAAACAAAAATAGATGAATAATCTCTTCATAGAATTTTAAATACGTGTATTTCTTAGAAAATAGGTAGGGTACGAACAAAATAGATTGTATATTTTTTAATTTTAGTCTCTAATGTTGGTTTGTAAAACTTGAAAATTAGATTAACATATTTTATTTCCCTTTTTTTAAATTAATATTATTATTTAATCAATTTTGGTAAAATTTAACTTTGAAGTCTTTTCTCTCTAAAGAAAGAAAAAAACTTTGAAGGCTTAAATTGAAAGTTTATTAAAAGTATTGGGATTAAAATTGGACAAATGGAAATATAAGAATTAAAGTTCAACAAATTATGTACGAGGACAATGATATCTTAACTTATCAATTTTGTGTCACATAAATTTGTAGTTTTTTTTTTAAGTGAATGAATAATTATAATGAAATATTGTTTTTTGGAGTAGGTTTCGTCGTCGTCTCAATATATCATAGAGCATTTCGCGGCGGCAACGGGGTGTCGGAAGTTGAGGGGGAGAGTGAAGAACATATTTGCGACGGGGAAAATAACGATGGGAATGGCGGAGGAGGTGAGCTCCGGCGTCGGCGGCGGAGGAGGAGGAGGAGGACCCACAGGCGGTGTAACACAAAAAGGTTGTTTTGTGATGTGGCAAATGATTCCGAATAAGTGGCTAATAGAGCTGTCTGTGGGAGGCCACAGCATAGTGGCCGGCAGCGATGGCAACGTCGCTTGGAGGCACACACCTTGGCTTGGCTCTCACGCCGCTAAGGGCGCCGTTCGCCCTCTCCGCCGTGCTTTTCAGGCAAGTCACCAATATCCAGTATTATTCATCTTTCACTATTTTATCAAAATTTGGGATCTTCTTTTGATGAGAAAGAATTTAGATTCAAAATTTAAGTAAAAAAAAGTTTAATTTTTAGATCACTCTTTTATAATTACATTTTCAACATTATTTTCAAGATACAATTAAAATTTAAAAGCGTGAAAAAGTAGTTTCTAAAACTTTTTTTTGATAAAAAAAACATTAGTTAATATAATTCAAATGTGTTACTTTGATTTAAAAAAAGTTTGATTTGTGAAATGAATGAAAAATATTTGGAAGTCTGTAATTAAAATTGGCCGAATGGTCACAAATTCTTTAAAAAGATTGTAATTGAAGGAAATGCATAGTAACCGATACAGGTTGTAGTTGCATCCAATTATTTGATGGACTTCGAAAAAGTAGAGTTTCAACAAGTTTGGATGTATATTCTCACTATTTGTTTCTCTACATGTGGAGTTTGGGAAGAATACTTCATAATAGATATAGCCCCCCCCCCCCCCCCCCCTAATATTTTAGAGAGGCTTCACTTATCATCTCCAGACCCTACCATTTTTTAGACCTAAAAAAATGTCTTCAATTTTCTTTCTTTCTTTCTTTTTTGATAAATTAAGTCTTTATCACTAGGACCATCCCTTAGGAAATTGTGATATTAATTTAACCAAAAAAGAAGAAGAAAAGGATGATTTATTAGCATTGTTTGCAAGTTGTTGTTGATTATTTTTACAAAAGCTTGTGCTTTTTAAATTTATTATTTCACAAATTTCCATTCTTAAATAATTACAAAATACTAATGATTGTAATTTAAATAATAATAACCAAATCCCCTTATTTGTACTTCCCTAAAAATAATTGAAACACTCCAAAATAGTCCTATCCAAAATATTGTTGAAATTCATGAGAAAAGAAAAATAACTTTAATTATTATTTCTATTTTTTATTATTAAATTTTTTATGAAAATGATATTTAAATCAATGGATTAATCTAAAGCCAGCTAAGCAAACTTGATTGCTTGAAATAATTTAATTTTTTCTCTTGGTCTATAATAATAAATTAACTCGATTCAAACTATAAAGTCAGAATGTTGTTTCTTAATTAAGCGAAAGAAAATCAATGTTGGAAGATGTTGACTTTGACTTATAAGAACTTTATGCATAATTTGTCTTTAATGTAGGGATTGGATCCTCTAGCAATTTCAGAAGTATTCTCTCCAGCTCAGTACATGGGAGAGAAACAAATCATGGCCGTTGATTGTTTCGTATTGAAATTATCAGCCGACCAAATAGATCTGGCTGATCGAAGCGACAACACAGCTGAGATGATCAAGCATGCAATCTACGGTTACTTTTGTCAGAGACGTGGTCTTTTAGTCTACTTGGAAGACTCCTCGTTGACTCGAATTCAATCCCCTGGTTCTCACCCCATGTACTGGGAAACAACCATGTCAACGAAAATCGACGATTATCGAACAATTGACGGTGTTATGATCGCTCACTCTGGTGAGACCGATGTCATCATCACACGCTTTGGAGACGATCTTAAAAATGGTCCTATGATCACGAGATTGCAAGAGATTTGGAGTATCGATGATGTGGCGTTTAATGTTCCAGGATTGTCTATGGATAGTTTTATCCCACCTAAACAAGTTCAAAAGGATTGAGCAAGTAGTGAATCGTAATCGGTTGTTGTCGCTCAATAGATCAACTGTTGTGATTTGATAGATGAAAGTTTAGGTTGGATGAGTTCAATCCATAAATGTAAGCCTGCATGATGCAAAAAGTTAAAAAGAATATAAGGTGACATATATGTTAATAGTCTAATGTTTTCCTTTTCTTAAAAAAAAAGAAAGAAAGAAAGAAGGAGAATAGAGAAGAAGAAAACAAAGGAAAATTGCCTCCATAATGTTTAAAAAGTTTTGATTGAATGTCTAACGTTCCAAAACTTTTCAATATCTTGTTGGTGGTAAATTTCTAAAATGTTAGAACATTTGAGGTTAAATACAACATTCTAAATAATAATTGAAAAAGTTGAGTGATGAATATTATTTGAATGGTAAAAAAGAAAACTTGGAATTATTATGAAATAAAGTTTGAGTGATGGAGACATAACCTAATAAAATAGACTATCAAAGGGCAATCTTTGCCGGATCTATGTCTTTGAGAGAATGTGATATGTCTAATCCAATTATTAATTTTCATAATAAAACAACCTTATCATACCTTTACCATTGTAATAAATCTAAAACAAACAATTTTGAGTCTCATTCAAAATTTTTAATCTAGGGCTCCACAATTGCTAAAATAATTGATAAAATTACATAATTTGAAGTTATTAACGAAAGTCTATAACAGTCAATCAATTTTGCTATATTGGATGACTTTGCTATATTTGTAATTTTTTAATATATTGTTATATACTTTATTATTATTACTTTTCGAAATCTACTTTTTACTAAAATTGGGCTATTTATTGGACCGGCCCAGTGAAATATCAAACCATGAGGCCAAGTAAGCCCAAATTCAACTACTTCGTCTCTAATCACTCCAATGGAGTACACTGTAGACAGAGAAATGGCGTCGTGTTCCTTGGTGCGTTTTGGCCGTTGGATTTCCCGGTTCAAATTCCCGTACTCTCAGGCCAAGCCATTTTCCTATCCGTCACCTTTCTCCTCCTCCGCCGGACTCCGCGATGCCGATTCTGCCGCTCCTGGCGGTCCGCCACCTATACGAGTCTCGCTCACCGATGCAGCCGGTCGAGGTGTTTTCGCCACTCGAAAGATCGGCGCCGGAGAACTCATACACACAGCCAAACCACTCGTTGCACATCCTTCACTATCTTCTATCCACCATGTGTGCAATTTCTGCTTGCAGAAGCTGCAGAGAAATGCTAACGTCAACTCCGATGCTCGTCGTCCATCATTCTGCAGTGAAGAGTGTGAGCAACATTCCAAGGTATCAGTACAATTATATTCTCTCACTGTTTTATTAGGTTAATCTGTTTTAAATTTTGTTTGATTCTTGATCTGTTTTGCGTTAATTTTATTTTGTGAAATGACCAGCCGTTCTTACACGAATTCGTTTTCACCTGCCTCTTGTGTTGTACGAATTGTATGCACGAATTCTTCAATTAAATCGTATTTATGAACTTATTTAAGACTCAATTGAGCATTATTCTCTCTCTGCTGCCTTATTCGACGTTCGTTCAGAAGTTTGTCCTATGTCCGCCATGTGTTTGTAGTTTTGCTTCTGAAAGTGATACCATTTATCAAATTGTCATTTCTTTTAGATGCATTTGAAAAACTTTTATGAATATCGAAATAAGAAAGTTATTATATTAGAAATTAAAAAAGTTCAAGGTAGAACTTGATTTTTTCAAGTAGTTCTTTCCTTTGGATCCGAAGCCAAAGAGATGCATTTAGATTTTGGGAATCTTAGAACTGAAAATTTAGCAGTGGAGAGTTGTTTATCATCTTTGTCTTTTATCTGCACTGTACATGGAGAGAAGAACAGCAACCGTATTTTTCCTGTCTAGGCATGGGTTGGTTAAGTTTCATTATGTATATGGTTTTTTCTCTTAGGTTTTCCACGATGTTGAAATGGAAGCAGATTGGTCAGACTACGACAATTATTGCAGGTGCATTAAATTTTCCATTATTTATGTCACCAATTAATTTTATGTTTCCCACTGTATATGCATTCGAAAATTGATGATTTATTGGAGTCAGTACAATTATGACTGTAATTTAGAGTATCTGAAGAGAAAGCAAAAGATTTTCTTGTCTTGAAGGCTTATGATGTGATTGATTTGTGATATATGGACCAGCCCCATTGTGGTTCACTAACCAAGCCATCGACAAAATCTCTTTGGTATTTAGTTTTATAGGCTTCACTTTCCAGCTCTAGTGTTTAGTTGTCTGTTTTTTTTCTTTATTACATAGGACTTCTTGTCCCTTTTTTCCCCCTCTTGGGTAATTTTCTTGTCTTCGATTCTGTATTTTCCCATGGATAAGAACTGCTGCGTTAAGAACAAATCTTAGTTTAATGGCTGAAAATAAGCAATGTTGAAGGGAACTCAATTCTTCGTTTGTCAATCTACTGTCATTAGTATTTTTTGGTGCCTTCATGGAATAACTTTGTCATCAGTGTTTTTCTTTATCCCATTCTTTCTCCTCTCTTTTAACCTTATTCAAGATTTTTGGGCAATAGAACACCTTATATAAAGTGATAACGTTTTTAATCTACGAAGAAAATTTAACATGCAAGGGTAGAAACCTGAACAAAATAGTCCATATACTGATAAACACGCACATGGCTTTCAATGTGCCTTCTATATGAATGACTAGTTAGTAACTTTGTAGTGGTACAACTAACATGTCAAAAATGTGTGTTTATGGCTTTGTCAAGGGAGCGAGGGTTCAAATATCCTCTTTTGGTGAAGCGATTGGCTTGTATGGTTATATCTGGAGCTATGTCTTCTGACCACCTTGACATACTTCAACCTTCTCGTTTGTCTACTGATATGATTTTGGAGGTAAGATACTTCACATGTTTCATATGATTGATTACTTATTGGTCCGTATCCAGCAGACAGCTCAATAATTTGCTAATATTACATTTAGGTTTAGTTTGAATTGGTTTTATTACATAAAGAACTGACAATACATATTTCACCTTAGAAGCGAGCAATTTCTGATCTTAGTCGGTGTACTCTTTCCTATTTCCTTGGATGTGTTATTGTTTTAGTTAATTGAACTTTTGGTTTAAATTATCAATTCCTGATATTCTTTTGCAAGCTCGATTTTGGAGAACAAGTTAATCTTTCATCGAATGTTAAGTATGCATATATTCTCTTGGAGTTGGAAGGAAGGCTGCAAAGTACCAAGTACACCAAAAATAGTCTTGGAACAAGTTTGATCAGAACTAAAGCACAGAAACGCCAAGTACAATTGCCTTCAAGCATAAGTAATCGAAAGAATAAAAATCTTTCTTCCACAGTGAAATAGTGGTGCCCAAATTGAAGCATTAAGCTAAACCCGACCTCTCGAATTATTGCAAATTTATTTTCAAGCAAGTTTCGTTTCATTCCAACCAATTTTGTCAGAAAGATGGCTGCTGATTAGCACTCCACATGTCATAAATGACAAGGATGATGAATCTCCTCTAAATACCTCCACCAATAGTATGATATTGTCCACTTCGAACCTAAATCCTCGTAATTTTGCATTTAGTTTTGTCTTAAAGACCTTATATGCTTAGAGATAGTTGTCCTTAAGTTGCATTCCCAACAATAGTGTTCTTTTTTTTCTTTTTTTTCTATTCTTTTTCCATTTCATTGAAAATCTTGCTTTTAGCTTAAATAAAAATGTAGGTGTATGTATTTGTTTGAATTGTCTAGGTACTAAGTGAATGTAGTTTCATTCATCTGAAAACTTCAGTTAGAAGAAGGATACAGCTTGCTGAGAAAAGCCTTGATCAACGCAAACATCACAGATGAACGGATGCTTTGTATCCTAATATATATGCTGGCAAAGATTTGTGACAATATTTCATGTCATGCTACTCTTTCCCCATTGTTGTTGACTTACATATATTCCAAGTTTTAACTCAAGAATGGTATACTGGAGTTCTCGCACGAATTCGTATCAATGCCTTCCGAATTGAGTTGGCTGGAGGGTATGAAGATCTTCATTCTCTTGCAGTAGCCTGTGTCGAAGCTGAAGCTGCTGTCGGGAATGCTGTTTACATGTTACCATCTTTCTATAATCATGACTGTGGTCAGTGCTATCCTTTTTCCCAAGCATCTCTTTTTATTGAAACATAAAACATTGAATAGGAACTGTTGACATAACTGCCACAAAGTTCTCTGCTTGCACTTGTGAGACTGCAGTTCCACGTTAGGGAAGATACAAAATTATGTAACAGGACATAGGGAATTAAAGCAAAAGAGAGAAGAAAATCCGACTAGCTAAAGCTTTAGTGCTAATGTCATGAGGCTGTGTTTTTTGCAGATCCAAATACACACATTATATGGATAAATAATGCAAATGCGAGATTGAAGGCCCTCCGTGATGTTGATCCTGGTAAGTTTCTTTTGTGTTTCGTTATAGGTTCAAGGATGTATACATAAAATCAACATAAGATTTTGTTTAGAGAACTAATAACTACAACGATTGTTACTGAAATGACAGATGAAGAGCTCCGGATTTGCTACATTGATGCAAGTATGGACTATGACGCTCGTCAAACTCTGCTGCACCGAGGGTTTGGTTTTATTTGCAACTGTGCACGATGTTCATATGGTGATTAAGGGGAGTTTAATTATTGGTACATCTAAAACTTTTCATATATAAAATGCTCATTTAAAACAAAATTGTTGACTTGCTTCACTTCCCAACTAGGTATTACTCCATATGGTTGTAGATGTGGCCATAAATCAACTTTATTTGTGATTCTGTTATGGCTTGGCTTCTCATGGTGGGAAGTTCACAATTCAACCGTGCAGGTTTCGAAGTGTTTTCAAAATTAGTGGTACTGGCAAGAATACTATCATTTGATGCATTGTAGTAAGTTTTAACGTTTAGTTTATGGTATGTTTGAGATTATCTCATATGGTTAAAATTGCTTTTCACATTTTGATCATAAAGAATTGCGTTTAGAATTTTATTTTTTTAATATTAAGTTAGATTTAAATGTTTAAATTGCTTTTCTGGTAGCATTTGATCCTCAAGCTTGAAAACAATTACTTTAGTTCTCGAAATTTGTAAAATAGTTACAAATTTTCTTTGAAATGATTTTGAATTCAAAATTTAAAATTTCAAGAACAAAAGTTCACATTACTACGTTATTTTTCCAGTTATTCCTCGATTAGTTAAAACCCTATTTTATTTATTATTGACTCGTATATTCCCATTTTCTTTTGCCTTATAAACAATAGTCCTAAGGTTATATACTTTCATTAGATGTTATTTTTTTTATAAAATTAAAAATTCCTACTCAATTCATAAAATATTATTAGTTCGCTAAAATCATTAAGTAGAGATACCATTAAAAAAAAACCTATTATCTGCTGTTGTAATAAATCCATACTTAGAATTGGGTTAAAGTGTTCAGTTAGGAAAGATGGATTAAAAAAACAATAATGTATGTATATATTTAAAAAAAAGCCACAGTTTTAAAAGTAAAAAATGAGTGTTAATCAAACGAGATACTTTTATATTGAACAGTAAAGCCATTTATCATCAAACTTAACCACACACCACTCATTCTCTGCGTGACTCTCAAAACCCTACGTTCCTTCAATTTCCCACCCTTACCATAAAAAAAAATAATAATAAAAAAAAAAAACTAAAAATGAAAGAAAATAGCAAAGTAAAATAGCCGTTAAGGCACCATCTCTTCCTTAGAAAGATCACTAGAGAGAGGAGCAAACATTGATTTGTGGATTAGCTACGCGAGTTTATGAGATTGGTATAGATTTTGAGAAAGAAAGAAAGAAAGAGGTGTGTGTGATCGAGGAAAGCAATGGGATATAATTTGAAGGCATTGAAAGATTAAAAAACTTTTACTATGAGATGAAGAAGGAAGGTACCAGAGAAATACAAAAGCAGATCTCATCATAGTGTGAGGGAATGATCGATCTCTCTCTCACCGCTTGGAGATAACAATTGATCCAAACACCATTCTTAATATTTTTTTTTTTTTTACCATCCCTTTTTCTTTCCCTTTCTTTGCTGCTTTCATGCTTTTCTTCCACACACACACCTGAACAACTACACACACAAACACAGTTAAAATTCAACTTTTAGATTCACTTTTACATGCAACCCAATTCATGCATAATAGATAATTAAATTAATTGTTTTTCTTTATAAAAAAAAAAAGAGAGAGAGTTAGTTACCTACACTATTTTGGTTAACGTCTAAGCCGAGATTTGCACCGGAACTCGGCAAGAAGTGCTATATGATCGGAGGACCACACTGGAGATGGAAGGGCTGTATCTTTCCTCAAGCTCTCCTCATCCAACAGCTCTAACAAAGACTCCACTGTTAAAGTGTCCGCTGGTGAAGAAACAAATTTATTTAGAAATGAGAAAAAAAGAACATTCCAGTTTGATAAAATGAACAGAAGCCGGGAGGATGAGCATACCTGTGTAGAAAATGTAGTCCAGAGTTCCGATAAAATCTCTAGTACAATTTGTAAATAAGGGTTCATTTGTTGTAGGATCCAGTCTTTTCCTCTGCTTATCTGAACCGATGCCAACTCCCTTTATTGCAAAGGAGGAGTAAGCACTAACCTGTGGAGAATTCATTGTTCCAATATAAAACAACAGGGAAGATAACTTCAGTGCTGGTTTAGATACATTGACACTGTTGATAGAAGAATTACCAGAGGTAGCTGATGTGACAATTTGCTATGTGGTTGACATAGATTCAGAGGATCAACAGCTAAATCCGGATGTGTTGGTTCTACCTTCCCCCTAGCAAGAAGATGATGTGGAGCACTGCAACAAAGTTCAATGACTAAGATAATTAGTTGAACATATCCCTTTTATTCCTTTTATCCCAAATAATAATAATAATGATAATGATAATGATAATAATTGCACAGATCTTTGACACAATTGCATGATCCTATTTGTCAGTAACTACGAAGAAAACAAACCTTCCAGGAACAGAATTAAAATCCCCACAGACCAACATTGGAATATCTGCACTCACGGCTATTTTCTCCAGTCCTTTCAATAGAGTATGCACCTAATCTCAAGAATGTTAAACAAGACTTAGATTCATATTCAAGGGGGAAAACCGAAGGAAAACATGATAGGGTATACAACATAAATAAAATTACCTGCCAGAGCTTGACATCTTTTAAATCTTGGTTCCCATTAATATGCGTATTAGCCTGATAGGAAGTTAATAATCAAATATATAAGCATGGGAGAAGAGATAGGAAATTGCAAGCTTGGCTCCCCCAAAAGAAAGGCCATCAGAAAATTACACAAGAAACCAAAAAATCCAAACCTATAATACTGTTTGTAGAAAAGCATATCAAACACCAAGATTGAAATTAACAGAACACAGGTGTCCAGAGACAATCAAAACCCACGTATTGTCTAAAAGAGAACCTCTGGGGAGAAAATAGGCTTAAATAATAATAAAAATTAAGGAGCCTGATAAAATTATTAACAAACAATTATATTAAAAGCAACAAAAGCAAACCATAGAGACATTGCCAAATAGACAAGAATTCAAGAATTCTTACCACACAAACAAGCTGCCTCTTTCCTGGATTGTCAACTGTTGGTGTGCTGAATTTTGATTCAAGAACTACGATAAGTGCAACATCATCCTAACAACCGGTGCAGTAAAAAATAATGCGTTAGTTCACAACACCCTGTGCAATCAAAATGCCTGGACTAGTGGGGAAAGAAGCACTAGAAAATCACCTTGATTAATCTGTTTAAAGCATTTCTCTTTTGAACAGTTAGAATAGTCGCTGGATCAGTTAAAGATTGTGCAGCTTTGTTAAACTCAACCTGCAAACATGCCAGAGAACAGTTAGGATGCAGCAATATCGCATTATAAAGAAAAACACTTTCTCAAACACTTCTTAACCTCATATTTTTTGACATGTGCAAATCTATCTCTACGGAAAAATGTTGCACAGCCATCAATAGTTTGAATATTCCCATTGTAGATCTGAAAAAAGACAAATACAGCGGATGAGAAAACAGATAGACCTCAAATCTATTTGTATATAAAGAGTATACTGCAAACGGTAAATGTGAAATAAACCTCGTTGGTTTTTCTCTTATAAAGTGCCTGATAACCATGTTTGTCAAGTTCAGGAGCAAAAAATTCCACAAAGTGATCACTCTGAACCTGTTTACAGACGATGAACAATGCATAGTTCAAACACAACATTCAATATTTGACCAGAAAATAAAAATAAAATAATAATAATATCAACATTAAAAAAAATTTCAAAATTTTCAAAATGGTGTCAGTTGTCACATGCCACTGATGCTATAGTAGCCAAAATTTTATTTATTCACGGACATGAAGACAGTGATATTTACCTCCTGAAGACAAATTATATCTGCACGATAACCAACTATTTCTCGAAGCAGATTTTGCCGGCGATATGGCCATGAAAGGGCCCATGAAGGGCAATAACTGAACGTTTCATTTGTGGCATATACATCAGCCAAAATATTGTAGGAAAGCACAGTAAACGTTCCTGACGATGATACTCGACCATCCAAATCCAGCTTTCCCATCACATCTACCCCATTAACAGGTATTACTCGACGTGGACTAGGGGATGGAGCTGGAATGACCCGAGAAGTTAATACAGTAAGTGGAGATGCCACAGGTAACATCGTTTCCACATCCACAACAGCACATTCAAACTTGAGGACCTGGCCAATATCTTCAGCAGTTGGTGTGTAACTCTTATAGCGTCCTACTTCTAACCAAGTTTCCACTCCCGTCTTTTGTGTAACAGCTGCTGAATTGTTATTGTTATTGTTATTATTATAACGTCCAAATAACTCTTCCTCTTCATTACCATTTTCATTCATAGCACTTGCAGCACGGTCATGTAGGACACGATGATGCTGCCAAGAATCTGAGAAGCATTTGGTGGTGCAATGATAACTTTTAAAAGCAGGGATTTTGGCTTTAACACAACCTAAACATTGTAAAGTGGCTGCCTCAGAAGGATGTACACTACAAACAGCAACTTTTTTATCACTTTGTAAGCGGTACCTGAAAAGAATTTATTGTTTAAAGTTCAACATCAGCAGAGCTTCATTTCAACAAAATGATAGATGTCAGACCATACAAATTCCTAATTCTTATGGAGAGAAAGAAAATAGATCTTGAAGAAAAGCTAAATTATTAGATTGACAAAATGAGCTCCATCAATGAAACTATTTCCTATAGAGAGAGAAAAAATATATTATTAAGAAAATGCCCAAGTGGTATAACATTTAAGGGTCACATTCTGCCTTTGCAGCACTAGGATTTCATCAAATTCATCATCAATTTTCATTAATATGTAGAAACATTAGAAATACATAAACAATCCAGAAATACATCTTGCAATTTCACATGAAATCGGATCCTAACTTGAAATAACTTAAAAGTTGGTGTAAACCACCATAAAACAGTTTATTCCAGAGTGAGAAATGTTGCAATCATCAAAATTAGAAGAGAGACTTCAAAAGAGAAATCCCCAACAAAATGCTGAACAAATTTCAATAGTCTAATTAAATCATAACCACCAGCAATTTAAAGAGTATGCCAAGAAATCTGTAGGGTGTAGTCAGTACACCTTACTTGCAGCGCATCTTGGCCTAAATAAACACACACATTAGAATAAGTACACACACACAAGAGTGATGTTGAGAAAAAAGGCTTCATTTTCAAGTTACCATTTCTTTAATTCCTTATTGTCTCATCAGTCATCATTTATTCATATACTATAATTCTGCTTTTTCTTTAATTTGTACTTCCTAAAAAACATCACTTTTCTGTGTTTTGCACTTTTGCCTCAAAATAATATTGTACAACATCCATCCCTACAAGAGAACATATGCAGGCTACTAAGAGCATAATTGAAAAAAACACATTGGTTTTAAGGTTTTAGTCCGCCCTAGGTTCAAATCTCTCAAGCTCACCTTCAAATGGGAAAACATAGAAGAAGAGGAAGAAGAAAACAATATTGTTTTGAGGAAAGGAAAATGGGATTCATATATCTATCCAGAATCATCTTCTTTTTTACAATTATTCATTTACAAATCCACTGCACAGCCTAACATTTGAACTTGTAGTCTCTTCTGATCCAATCAATTCTTCATTGAGTATTGATGTAAGCAGGTATTTTGTTAAATTTCTTTTTAAAATCCACAAGACTCCACCATGAAAAAGAAACTGATATATTTCAGCTTCAAGGCCTGCTCAAAGCAAGGAAATTCCACATAACTGAAGCCTCCTGTCCATCCAGACCTAGATTATTCCCTCTACCTTCCCTTCCCCGCCAACTCTTTTTTATCCATCAAATAAGAGATATACTTTCTATGCGAGAATTCCATCCCTATATGGACAAAAGTTCAACAAATTTTTTATGGATAAGGATTGATTTATGTGCCTTAAATTTTAAGGTTTTTTTTAATTTTCACTTTTCAAAATAGATAAGAATTGAAACTACACTCGGAGGGTGTTTGGGCGACCAACTTGAAGTCGAAGTTGGGTTGGGTTATTATAACTTACCCCATTTATAACCTACCAAGTATCATAAATATTATTTTAAAACTCTTTTTGCTAGTATTTACTACTTTCTACCGTATGTACTATTTCTACTTATCCTCTCCCTCCTCTTTGTTAGAGTGTTTGCACCCCAAGCACATCCACATGTTATTATAACTCATATTTACTCATAAGTCATAACCAACTGAGAAGATAGTTAAATTCTATATCTGCAACACGCCCTCTTCACTAGCTTTCCAAACGACTAAAAAACAAATAATAAAAGGGCAGCAACGCCTTTGGACATGTATAAAAATACTGACGGAGTACAATACAACCATTGGCATCTTATATAATCAAGCTGGCAATTCCATTCACATTATTTGCTACATTCATAAATCGTAACCGTGGCCATTTTTCCCAATTGTAGGAACATAGAAGAGATAACAGAGGAAAGCGCGTTTAGAAATTAATCTGACCATATAAAAGTCAAAAAACATACAGTCATTTCGATACAAGCTGTCTCAAGAGTAGCACCAAAACAAGTTCCAAGTTCGCAGTTAAAGAAGAAACCAGTAAACCCCAAACATATCCAATTGAGGTACAACGACCAACAGTCAAGACACTGTAGAGTAGTAAACAACCAATAGACAATAATATCACAAAAGGAGATGAGAACCAATTCAAATTCCGCAATGATCGCTGGAAGCTTACCATCTGTATCTCAGAAATTGACCATCAAGAGGAGCGGACTCAGATACATCGTCAGTACTGATATTCTTATCGGGGCGGCGATGGAGAACGTAGGGCGTAAGTTCGCAGCCTACAATAGGAATATCAGAAGGCAGGTGCACGCGTACCACGCTCAGCATACTTTACTCTCGTCAATCGACACAACGCGGCATAGAAGATAAAACGAAAACACACGAAGCTTCACGAAAACCAGAAAAGGCATCAAGAAAGCGGATTCCCGGCGGATCCGCCATTTAGAAGAAGACGAAAACCGCCAGAGTTGAACGAGAAGAGGAGGACTCGGGAAATAAAGAATTGGAAGAAGCAGGTGCAGATCTTGAGAGGAGGAAGTATGGAAATGGAATCGAGAATTTGAAGAGAAGATTTGGAGAAAAAGGGAGGAAGAATGAGATGGATGATTAGGGTTTTAGAGAAGAAGAAGAAGAAGCGAGAGTGGAATTGAAATTTTTTGTTGATGTGTTTGTTGCGATTTTAATGCTTTTTTTTTTTTTGAGAGAGAGCTGGGGAGTGGAGGGGCGTGAAGAAAGGGAGGGATTGTTAGGGGGTTTATATACTACGACTTCTTCTTCTTCTTCTTCTTGCTTTCTTTCTATTTTATTTATCCTTTCTTTGCTATATCATATATTATTATGCGACGTTTTGGGTATTATGCTAATTCCTTTTCTTTTAGACTACTATGTGACTAATAAAAAGTTTCTTACTACCAAAATCAATTACCCTGGTTGGGTTTGATTGAGTTTTAAAATTTTATATTTTTTTGGATTGGGTTTGAATTAAAGGTTTAAAAGTCTTGTCCCGAATTTATAATATTATTGAAATATATATATATTTACATCGTAACTATAAATTATTAATATTAAAATTCATGTATATTTTTATGATTTTTTTTAGTTTACTATTAATATTTTAGATTTTAGTGAAATTTTAGTTATTATTGCATGTGTAAATAAATTTAAGAATTGTAAGTTAATAGAATTTTAAAAAAAAAAAAAAAAAAAAAAAAAAAAAAAAAAATCTGACAATCAAATGAGGCCTTGTTAGGGTTATTCGAGTAGTTAAGTGACCAACTCGAATCCAACAAATTCTTTCAACCCGACTTGTGGAAATATAGATAGGTGAATATGATTAATGACATGTGGTTCAAGCCTTATTTAGATGCATTGTATTCTTGATTGCAAACTTTACTTTTGATTAGGAAGTGTTGGATTATTTGACATTCTTCTTAAAATTAAAAATTGTTTGTTTATTTCAAAGTTATATTCGGGCTTATTTTGTGATTTAATGGGATTTCAAAAACAAAACTTGGTATTCCTTAAATATGTTTTGATTTCTTACTTTAAATATTTGGTTTTTCCCTTCTAGCCAGCTTTGATTTTAGCACGTATTAGGAACACATATATACATGCATACATATACAAAAGTAATATCACTATAAGATCTTCGTTATAAAGTTTTGGATGAACAATTTCGTGAATTCTTATAAAAATTGAAGCCAGAGAGATACCATATATATATATATATATATATATTTTGTTAATTTGAAATTATTGGTAGTAATTTTTTTATAATTATATTGCTATAGAAATTGTTCACACACCCAACTACCCAAACCCAAAGGATACAATGGAATTGTATAGTCTAATGTTTTGAAGAAGACATTGATAGGAAAAATATTTGTCACCCCACCACATATATCAAAAGGCATGGGACATGAACAACAAAATGAATTGCCTACTATTAAATGTCCCCTACCTACATGCAAGACAATTAAAACTTTTGAGATATTCAATTAATATCATTGTCATGTTCGTGAAAGTTGTCCAATATATACCAAATCAACAATAATTTGATCACAAAGTGACTCGATAAATAACTAAGGTATGAGAGATTGTTCGTGCGTGATTTGTAATATTTAGTCATTAGTCGATAAATGGTTGTCTAATTATCAAATAAAAGAGGACAAAAACTCGTGTATATTCACTTTGTCGTGAGAGTTTATATCAACAATAATTTGTCAAATTTTAACCACGTTCGTTACAGATACAATAATATTCTTAAATCGATGTAGTTTACTATTTAGGATGAGAAAATGTTATTTCATCTCTACCTTTTTTTTAATAGAAGGTTTGAGCTCATTGTCTTCAACAAAAGCATGTGACTAAAGTTTGTCTGACGAGTTCTATGTTTACTAGTAAGATTGAGGTAGTACTGATATTGAGTACAAATAATTTAATCACATATGATAGTTTGGTCCTCTTAAAACTCATTGAAAAAAGTGGAACCTACCTCATACATGTATAGGTATGAGCAAGGTGGACTTTAAAACATTACACTTTATTCACACATAGAACCATGTTTTTTTAAATTAAACTCGAGTTTATGTGAGATTTACTCTCTAATACTTGACTTTAACTTCAAGATCGTAAGGAACTCTTATATTTATAGATTTTTTTATAGGGTCATGTGATTTCAAGCTTATGTTTATGAATCTGACCCTTTTAACCGAAATAGATTGTTTAGTTTGGTTGATATTTGGCGGAATTAAGCCTAAATGTTGACTTTTAATTGAATGTAAACCAACTATGAAACACCAGGGGCCGTTTGGGGGAAAGGATGAGTTATGGAAGGATTAATGTTATGATAAAATAGTGTTATGATAGTATGTGTTTGAAGAAATAATTATGATAGGTAGTGTTATGATAATATGTGTTTGAGGGAAGAGTTATGTAGGAAATATTATGAGGTGATTATGATAAAATGTATTTGGGGGAAGGGTTGTGTAGGTAATGTTATGATATTTTTTTTAATACATTTTTAAAAAAAATTGTATTTTAAATCTAGTACACAAATTTTGTATATTTAATTTACGAAATTGTCCTATTTTCGTAAAATAAATTTCATAAATTTCTTTAAATGCGACGTTAATTTTTAACATTTTTTACGTAATTGTTACGTGCGAATAATTTATTAATTTTTATTTTAAATTCATATTCTAACTCCAATACACATTTTTTGTATATTTAATTTACCAAATCATATAGTTTTAAATTCAAAATTTAATTCAAATAAATCTTAAATAAGATATTGCCATTAAATTAATTTTTTAAAAAAGAAAATTCTTATATATTAAAGTTTAAATACTTTTTAAAATATTTGTTGTACATTTATTTAAGGTTATTTAATGATTTAAAAATTATTTAATTTAACATTAATCTGTATGATTTGATTTTGTTTTGATTTTTTTTAAATTTAATAAAATTCATTTAACTTAAATTTATCATAAATAGTTTAAATATATAGATTTTTTTTAAAATAAAATATTTGAAAATGTGAAGAACGAAAGAAGGAAAACAAATAAAAGACATGAAATAATAAAATTAAAAAAAATGTTAAATACCAGGAATAGATGCATAAAATAATCAAAATTAATATTTAATTAAAATTAATTTCATAAATTAAATAAATTAAAAAACAATATTCTTTTCAAGACTATTGAATAAAATAAAAACAAATGACATTTCATAAATAAAAGATTAAAATTTTAAAAATAAATATACTAATAAAACTATTGGAGAGTGTAAGAGGAATTGAGTAAGAATATATGTTATGATAAGCTTAAAACAAAGGTTATGATAATCAATCCAAAAAGAAGAGTTGGGTTACCCAAACCCGACCACTAGTTTGTGCCATTTGTTGCTTTATGCTGACTTTTAATTATTGTAATTTTGATAAATTTTAATTTAATTTATCAATTCAAGAAATGTCATAAACATCTACTCATTCAACGTACTTTTACCATGATTTATGACTTTAATTTTCATTTGATCCATATATCTCCCGTTTACATTTTTTTCTTTCATTTTTCACTTACACTCTTTTTATTATTACTATCAATTAAGGAGAAAGAAGCTAAATACTTTATGTCAATTGTCAAAGAATTTAAATGAATTAAACTGTGTGTCCTATTTTCCTACTACTACAATTTAAATAAAATTAATTGACGTTGTAGTTGTTTTCAATTTCTTAAATGAAAGTTAAGTCAAATATATAACTAAGTTTTAAAATAACGTGATTTAGAAACTATCCTAACAAAAATAGGGTTAGAGCAAAACTATTAATAATTAATAAAAATAGGGAAGTTTTAGTTTATCCTTACTTTTTCTATTATTTTTTTTAAAGGAAAAATTATAAATCATATAAAACAATTTAATTTTTAAAAATAAAAGAATTGACAACATAACAAAATTTTAATTAAAATGTAGAAATATATATATTAGATGTGGCACACGTCTTCTTTTTTTCATTATATATATATATTAAATATCTATATCTTTTTTATTAAATTCACATTTTCTAATTTAATTTGATTATTTATTAATCAAAATTATGCCTATTTTTTTAATTTTCGTTTTTTTAAAACACACATATTAACAAAAATATATTAAACAAATTAAAATAGTAATAATAATAGTAATTGAGAGAAGCTTATCAAATTATAGTTCGATTACAAATTAAATTTAGAAAACCTAAACTAACCAAATTAGGAAGAAAAATCTACGTAAGAAGAAAATGAAAAGCTACAATTTTGGTTATCCATTTTGAGTTGAATTAAAATTTTGTTAGAGGCGTAAATAGTTTGTCAATTATTTTATTTTAAAAAATTAAATTGTTTTATATCATTTATAATTTTTTTAAAATTATTAGTACAAAATTTTATATTATTACAAAATATTTATTTTTAAAAATTAAAATCTCAGCCATTATGATTTTTTAAAGAATAAAAAAATATATGTAGGATAAACGTAGGACAACAATCTATCACCCAAAGAAGTGTGACTTTACTATATTTGTGATTTTTTTGCTAACAATTCTAAGTACACTTTTTCTTCTACTAAAACAATGGGCTTTCTATTTGGGCCCACTTTAATTCAGCCGGCCCATTAAAGAAGCAAATAAAAAACCTAGCCCTCGTCACTATACAAATCCGAATGAACTAGGGTTTCTTCATTTTGTGAGAGAGTGTGAGAGAAAGTTCCTCCTGCTCCAATCATGCCGGCCGGCCATGGACTTCGTTCCCGTACCAGAGACCTCTTCGCCAGGCCTTTCAGGAAGAAGGGTTACATTGCTTTGACTACCTACTTGAGGACGTACAAAATCGGTGATTATGTGGATATCAAGGTGAACGGCGCCGTCCACAAGGGTATGCCTCATAAATTTTACCATGGTCGCACAGGTCAGGTATGGAATGTGACAAAGCGCGCCATCGGCGTTGAGATCAACAAGCAGGTTCGGGATTCTTTTTTAAAATCTGTTCTAGTTTTTA
>CM046886.1:24258393-24283006 GCA_025688845.1 Cucumis hystrix | reverse complement strand
TTTTTCTTTTTTATATTAAACTTGTGATTTTCGGAATGAATTTTGTAGGTCGGGAACAGAATTATTAAAAAAAGAATTCATGTGAGAGTTGAGCACGTGCAGCCTTCTAGATGCACGGAGGAATTTCGGTTGAGGAAGGTGAAGAATGACGAGCTGAAGGCTGAAGCCAAGGCCAAAGGCACAGTCATCTGCACCAAGAGGCAACCGGAAGGTCCCAAACCAGGGTTCATGGTTGAAGGTGCTTTAATGGAGACTGTGACTCCCATTCCATACGATGTGGTTAATGATCTCAAAGGTGGTTATTAGAATTTTTTCTTCTTTGAACTTTTGCCGTGTTTTGTCAGTCTTATTTTTGTTTGATCTTTGCAACTGCTTGAATAGAACAATTTTCTCATATTATGCTTCTAAATTTTGGAAACGGAACTTATGGAATTGAATTGTTTCTGGTTTTGGTCACAGTGTAGTTTTAGCTTATGCAAAGATGTTCTTGTTTCCATTATTTCCATTGTTTCCCTATTTCTTAAGCTGACTAATCTTTCAATTCTTAATCATCATCCAATTTCGATAACAAAAAGAGTTTTTAAAACTAACTTTGAGTTTCAAACTTGCTTACTTTTTTGATATTACTCATGACAGAATGTTTATCACTGAAATTTGTTTGGAATTTATTTGATATGTCAATCAATTGTATTTTGGTTGCTTATTGTTTGGTTTATGTTTCCAAATATTGTTATTGGTGAATAAAAATTACGAATATTTTGTTTGGAGTTGCTTGAGTACAGGGCAGTAATCCAATAATTTTTAGTGAAAAAGAGGACTATTAAAGAGGTTGTTAACTTTGGACATACTTTGACCATTATAACAAGTTACATGTTGTAGAATTTATCCAATTGTAATATGTTACACCGTTTATAATTGTATGGAACAGATGTTCTTGATTAATTATAATATAGAGAATCTTAATATGTATATGGAATTTTAAATTGTTTTATTTATGGTTTATAAATTAGGTTCATTTCGTAATCAACTATCAAATCATCTGAAAATATAAACCTACACTTTTTAAAGTGTTATTTTATATTCTTAGTGTGAAATTTAATAACATTTTAGTTATTGAGATAGAAATTTGAATTCAAACAAGTTCTTGTAGTTTTAAATGTAATAAATTGTCGACACATTACGTGGTGACCGTAATATCACAAAATTCATAACCATTCAGGCCATTGGCATGTAGAAATTTGATTGTCCTGTAAGTTAAGTGATTTATGAATGTGATGTGATTTCTACCATTTAAGTTTGTAGCACAAAAATTTGGGATTTTTCAATTTAAAATTATGATTGGCTCGAGTCATTGACTCTCTTTTGAATATGTTGGCTAGTTTCAATGTTCTGTTGCAAAATGATGGAACGGTATTTGTATTCTCATATTCCAAAGAAGATCAAACATTTTATGTGATAAAATTGGCTAGAAAGAGTGAAGGGTTTTTCGATTTCCAAGTGTATGCATTGGAGTTTCATAGTAATTTAGCTTCGAAAAAACTCATTAACGTGGTTAAAAAAATTTGATTGGACATTGGTGATTTTGCATATGAGAGTTTAAAAGAAAATGTTGATGGCGCATACTAATTAGTGATGTATGGTGCACCTTGGTTTCTACTTAATATTAAGTCCGGTACTTGGATGAATATTAAAATGTACATTCTCTTTTTTGGGCTTAAACACTTGTTGTCTTACATGAGATTAGAAAGATACATCTTGAACTTTTGAATAACTCTCAATTAAAACTTTATGGTGACAATACTAAATAGAAATAGTATGATCACTAAAGTAACAACAATTACTCATGATACTCATTCTTTTTGTTTTGATTTTGGTTGTGTTGTATCCACACATGTTCCTAATAGTCTAATAACATTCCTTATATTCCATTAGTTACAAAGGATTGTTGCTCCATACAATTTTTATTTTTCCATCATGACCAATAAATAAAGGTGATTGGAACGATATAATATTTATAACGGTTGAATTATGATTAAAAGAATAAAAAACTAAAATAGACTAAAGTTTAGATACCAACTATAAATTTAAATCTATTATTTAATTTAAATTTTGTGAACCACCTCAAACAATATTTTGAATTTAAGCCTAAGGTTCACTTTAATATATGGTCACCACATAAACTTTATTAAAGAAAAAGAGAGGAAAAAATAAAAATTCCCAAATACTTTTTCTCAAAAAAAGAAGAAGAGGGAAAATCCTTTGTTTAGTAGTGAAAGACATAGAGGTTATACTCCACTACGGCATCGCCGGAGCTGAAATTCAGGGCATGAGTCTTCGCCAGAGCATACCCACGAGCAAATCGGAAAAGCCCGCCGCCGCCGACCACTGGCATCTCTCTCACGGCGGACATAATCGTATTCCGCCCCAAGATGCTCAAATAACTCCCATTATATTTCCCTTCCACAAACGCGAAATTCATTACCATTAAGAGCCCAAATTCCGTTTGCGACGCCCCCGCGTATAATCCTTGAGCTTTTCCAAGCAATTTCGACCCAATTTCCGGGCGTTCAGTCAGCGGATCATCCGTCATAACCACCGCACCAAACAGAGTCCGTGAGACATTGGACGACGGCGGTGGAACGACAATCAGCGCCGTGGGGTTCCGGCCGCTTACGATGTCATGGAAGTAAAAGTGGAGATGACTCAGCTTCTCCCGCTGCCGAATGCCGAGCTTTTCCGGTGACAGAACGGTGTCCGATGAGGCGAGAAGGGAGGTGAGGAAGAGCGAGAAAAAAGTGGCAGCTGCGACGGCGGTGGAGGGCTTGGGGATGAGAATTGGAGCCATGGTAATGGAGGAATTTAAAGTATTTAAAACGGTGTAATTCCATCAATAATGAATTGTGTTTGATATAAATGGGGAGAAGAAAAGTAAAAGGTATTGGCGTCGGTGGATGGGTCCTTTGTGATTGGACTTCAAGGAAAACACCCAAAAGGGAACAATACGTTATATAGAGTTATTTGTTCTCACTTTAGAGGGTCTTGAGTTATTTATCACTATTTCATTATTAGAGAAGCAGTCAAGAAAGGCATTGACTTGGAAACTTATCAATCTTTGTTGAAACGTTTGATTTAATTCAAGAAATAAAATGCCTTCTTATTGGAATTTTCTTTCCTTTATTTATTTTTATTGAATTTACATTGGATTTATAATTCTACTTAGTAACTTTAAAAATTAAACTTATTTCTCTCCTTTGCACAACATGATTTTGATTTTCAATGAAAAAAGAGGGTTTGATTTTTTCACCAAATTTCGCGAATAAAGCAAAATTTTAAAATTACTTTTTAAAAAAAATTAGTTTTCAAAATTTTACAAATATTAATAGAAATTATGAAAAAAAATATCAAAGAATTTAGAGGTGGAGTATTTTTTTAAAATAGTTACAAAAAAATACCTAAAATAGTTAATAATCATTATTGGATTTTTAAACAAGTTATATACCTTAAGTGATATTTTGTAATTTTTTTTTTAAATTTTATGTTTGACTAATTTTTATATGTTATAATAGAATATCAATTCATCTTTTATGTCAATATTAAACTCAGGAAAATAAAAGTGAAAATATCGATGAAAATATTGTGATGTTGATGGAGATTTAATAATATGGCACATAGCTCGTTTTGAAATTTAAGAAGCAAACAAACACGAAACGTGAATTAAAGCTAAGATATATGTTTTTATCGATTTTTTTAAATAATAAATAAAATCAAGTTACATTTAGAAAATCTTATGCTACTTTTCCCAACTACAACATGGGAACTTTTAAAAACAATTGTATGTTTTAATTTTCATAATTATAAAAGGCATCAAAGAAATAATTTATTTATCCTTCTTAGATTGCATATTAACCAATTTAGTAGATTTAGATGTAAATTATACGTATCCAAAATGCTTATGTTTCATGTACTTAGTATTTACTCAACTATTTATTAAGTACAATATAATATATTAATTAATGATGGGTTGAAATGATAAATTTAGAAACCTACTTTTTTTTTTACACAAATTGAATCGAAGGACTATATTTTCAATTCACACAAGGCAATTGAGTTAAGCTCTTGAAAAATTTGAAAAAATATATAATTTTTTCGAACCTCTCCAAAGTAGATTAACGCTAAGAAAAACCACAATTTTGAAGCGATGGAGCTTAGAGGGATTCCAATAGTTTATAACAAACTTTTAATAATATAAGATTAAGATTTGAATTAAAAATTTGTGGCAGACTTTATAAATTTTAAATAACTTTTAGAGATCTATACAATTAAAAATTAAAAATTAAGAGTATAGATCTTCAATCGATTTGGTTTTTAAAAATTAAGTTTATAAATACTATTTTTACTGGTAAATTTATTTGTTTTGTTGTTCAATCTCAAGTAATATTTAAAAAAAAACAAGTCAAATTAAGTTAAGATTATGTTTCTTCAAAATTTTATTTTTGTTTTTAAAATTTGATTAAGAATTTGAGAACTTTTCTAAAAATGTAAAAGATATACTATATGATTTAACAAAAAAAACATAGATTTCAGAAATAGAAAGTAAAATAAGAAGTAATTTATTTTAGAAAAATAAAAACAATTTTTGTGAAAAACAAATATTTTTCTAAGGTCAAGGGATCAAAATTTGTGATTAATTTTTTTTAGGTTAAAAACCTCTTTGAAAATGAATTGTCAATTATACCCCCGGATCTTCCATCGTCGTTGGATTTAACTCAATTTCCCGTTTCTCGTCAGAACTGCAAACTGAAGACGGAACCCGCGAATTCGTTGCCGAACAAAGATCTTCAGTCTAGACATGGGTACTAGAGAAGTTTACGAACAGAAGCTAAGAAGAGGCAATCTCTACCATGAGCCCACTATGAATCCAGGCCTCGGATCGCCTCGTTGCCCTCGCTGTTTTTCTCTTCTTAAACCCGACCCTGTATTTGTCTCTTCTTCTTCTTCTATTAATCACCTTCTACTACTTACGTTTTTTAGTTTTGGGATTCATGTTTGAGTTTTAATGTGTTTTGATTCAGTATAAAAGTGAATGGGCCATCAATCCTGTTCTCCACGGTGTTACTACTGTGGTGAGTTGCCATCGTTCCGATTTTCGATTTTGTTTGGTTTGAGAACACATAATTTAATGGGTGCTTCTAAGTTTTTTGATCGTGTGGAGTTATAATTGAACTCTATGTTGTGTTTGTTTAATTGGTTTGGTCTTGAGTAGTTCATGAACGTTTGTTGATCGATGATTTAGGAGTTTAATTCAATTCAGTTCTTGCTATTAGCAATTGGAGTATTCTATCTAACTTAATTCATGGTTTTCAAGGGACGTAAAAAATTGTAGGAATGAAGTTCGTGGTTTTCTTTTGGAAAAATCTTTATTTGTTCGCTAATTCAATCTGTTTTCTTAGGTACTATTTGATAACCCTTTGGTTTTTGGTTTTTGATTTTTTGAAGTGTTTTCAAAACCATGCCAAGTTTTGAAAACTAAAAAATAGAGTAATTTTTTGTTTTAGTTGTTGGTAGGCTAAGAATTTAAATGTTTAAATGCGAAAAATGAAAACAATGGAAAGGAAGTTGTAAGAAAACCAGCTTAATTTTCAAAACCCAAAAATCAAATAGTTATCAAAACGAGGGCTCGGTTTCAAACTCCAAAGTAGTTTCATGGTTATTTTGCTTTTACTTTTGAGTTTATCCCAATGAGGAGTTCCTTGAAATTGCAAGTAATGTATGATTCCGAGGAATTCTTCTTCGGTTTATTCCTTGAGCTGTGAGGTTCTCCTTTTTAGAATTTATTACCTTTCAAAATTTAACGTTCGGATGTTTTTGTCATAATTATTTTGGTTTCCATGTCCCTTAATCATTCTTATATTGCCTTGTAAAACAGGCAGGATCCGGCCTTGGTGGGTTGCTGAGTGCAGTTCATGCCTATAATACGGGTAATCCTGTTAAACTTTCAATAATATTTTTTTTAGTTTACACAATTACTCATCATTTTCTCTGATTACAGGGATCCCACACCTCCAGAGTCATGTGAAGGGACCAAAGTGGCTTCCTTTGGTAATTGGGGTATGCCTTTAATTGTGATCTTTCTTTGTTTTGTGCTGATATTAAATTATGCAATCCATTTAGTATTGTTGCAAATGTCATTGGAGTTGCTTACTTGATTCTTCTGAGTATTGTTCCATCTACCATTTATGTAACTTCCACATTTATCTCTTTGGTGACAGGTGCCCGCCCTATTATTGTGCTCAAGTGCTGGAGCTACATTTGGAGGTATGCTAGGAAATAGTTTTTGCTTGTTCTCTGTTTTAAAAAAAGGTTGATGTTATGTTGGTGTGTGGTTTTTGTATTTATTTTATAACATAATTTGGATTACTGTATTGAAATACATATACAGATGAAGGGAAGGACTAGAACTAAAACCTTTGTACAAACATGGAAAGATTACCGAAATTTTTTTCAGCTAGCGATTAACAAATTAATAGGAAAGATCGATAAATCCTTCGAATTAAAGTGGGAAATAGCTACATTCCTCCACTATTATCCTGGCTCACATATCTTCTAGAAAAGTCTTGTTATTTATCTCATTTTCTATTACTGAATGCTAGTGTCTAAGTTGTTATAGCAGTGAACTTCTTAAATTTTTTAGAAAAGAAAGTAAAATAACAACATGCATCTCCACCTGAAAGCTAGAAGAGAATCTTGGAATTCCATCACTCTATTATATTATGAGACCTTGGCTTTATAATGCTTTTCTGGAATGGGTTTCCTTCTCTTCTCCTTGCGTCACAGCTTGCTGATTGACTTTCTGCTCAAAGGTGTCGAGTGTCTTTTATTTAGCTCCCTCTTCATGGAGTTGTACAAAGAAATTTGGCACTTTAGTTTCTCAAGAAAAGTATCTCTTCCTTTTGGAGCTCAGTACGAGAGTGTGAATACCCATGGTATCATGCAGAAAGGAACTCTTGCTTGTCCTTTTTTCCTTGTTGTGATGTGACCTTAGATGGAAAATTGGAAGATTTGAGTTGTACTTTTCTCTGCTGCCATTCTCCAACAAATTTTGTGATACTCTCCTATTCTGGCCGTCGGCTCCTCTAGAAAGCCTTAAAGTTTCTTGGATTTATTTAGGCTTGGCCTTCTTTCACCCAGTAGGGTGGGTTTACTGTAAAAGCTTTTGAGGTCATTTCATGCTTGCATTCTGTCGGAGGTTAGAATTTTTTTTGTTTGTTTGGTTCTATGGAGTTCTTGCATCCCTTGGGCTGTGGCAAAAGGAGTCCAGGATCTTTTTCTTAGTGGAGGGCTAAGAAGCATGCTCAAGACGTGGATAAAACATGACATGTTTGTGTACATGATGGCCAGTTTCCGAAAAAGTAGGAACTAGACAAATTGGGGATACATGTTTCTATAAGAATGTGTATGTATTATTTACTTTGTATAGAAGCTAGGGTTTCATTGAGAAAACGAATGAATATACAAGGTCATAAGGAAAAGAAAAGCCAACAAAAAGAGCCTCAAAGAGGTTCAAAGAACTACAAAAAATGATTAAAATCCATAAGAATAAAGCCTCGCTGGTAATTTCGAAAGACCTTACCACCGAGGTCCAACCCATATGAAACCCAATCTCTTTCTTTTAACTTGTCCGCCGACCTCTACTCCTTCTAAAAATTCTATGACTACTCTAGCCGAACCCTCAAATAACTTTAAAAAGAAAAATCCCTTCTCCGTAAAAGGGACAAACACAAAATCTCCTATATAATTTTTTTTATGTTTCTGAAATGTTAAAGTCGTGTAGATAAGCTGTCCAAGGATAAAAGCGAAATCTTCTAGCAACAACGTTCCAACTCTACTAATGCTCATCCCAAAGATAAAAGACCAGTCTTTATCTTAGACTCCACCAAGTCATAGAGATATGGAAATTTAATTGTAAATGGTTCAGAGTCTAGCTAAGCCTCTTATGTTCTCGTGTAATTTTTTCACAATATCACCTTGGAATATTTAACAAAAAGTTTCTATTTCCTTGTGAAAATAAGTGGCGAATCCAAACAAGCATCCTCACAAAATTTTTTCATCTTTCCATCACTAAGCTTTAACCATGAATAATAAGATTACACCAAGCCCTTTTAACTTTGCAATATTCCAAGGGCTCTTAGAGCTTCCCTTTTTTTTTGTCAGTGATAAACCTCTCATCCTCCTCCAATGTAGGCTAGAAAGCATTTTCCTAGAACTTCTCTTTTGTAATAGATGCATTCTACTTTCAACTTCAACTGAATGCCTCCCTAAATGTGGTGGTTATGGACTATCGTATTGCTTTTCTTTGGGATACACATTCTAAATTATTTCACAATGTATGCATATAAAATAATAATAACTATTATTGTTATAAAATTATATTTCCCTCTATTGCTTATTGGACTTCTGTTGGTTTTGGTTTTCAGCTTATGTGCTATCTAGTTTTGGTTTCGTTTTTGGAACTAGTTTATGTGTTTCCTTTGGTGTTTTATCCTCTTTGTACCTCAATAGTTTTTCATCTCCTTCTATTTTTTCACAACTTATCTGTCCCCTGAAATGTTATTGTATCTTTGAGGATTAGTCTCTTTTCATTTTATCAATTTATCAATGAAAAATTATATTTTCTTTTCTCCAAAAAAAAAAAAGAAAAAGAAAAAGAAAAAGAAAAAGAAAAAAGAACAATTTATAATATCTCTCTGAACTATTGTCGGCTATCCTTGTATATAATTTTAAATCTTTATGTATGGTTGTCAATGCTGCATAAACACCTTTTAGGAAGTGGGAGATCTATATCCTTTTCTGGAATATCTAGACATTCTTGCTAGTTGCTTAGGCAGTGTGTATGATTTGGCACTGTGCTCTGTTAGAGTATGACAGTTATATGGCATAATCGAGACTCCATTTTTTAACGGTTTCTTTTTAGTTTTCTATTTTCTAAAGTTATGCATGCTTTCTCAACTGTTCCTTTAGTATCTGTTTCAAATCTCTTGATATCACACATTTGATTTTATTAAAAAAATTCGGAAAAAAACAAGCTGTTAATAACGGCTCTTTTAAAATTTAAAATTTGGCAGAGTTAAAAACTATTTCGGACAAGTAGATAACAAGAGAAAGAAACACATCAATTATAAACCTAATATTAAAAAGCAGATACAAAAATGGTAAAAAAAGGGGTTAATTTTAGATATTCATTATTCAAAATTAATTTGCATATCAGCATCCACTAACCATAGGTCTTAGTGTTGCTGAAGGTGAATATAATTGTCTGTTGACATACAATCTGCAGGTTTTGCTCTTCCAAGATTTACTCAACTCACTGTAACATCCTACTATGCCACCTCAAGTGCTTCCCATTATGGAGTTTCACTTCTCACTCGAAGAATTGAAGACAATCACACATCCCGAACTTAGCAAGCAAGCACTCAGTGATTTCACAGGTCGAAATTTCAAGCAAGGAATCATCTTTTCTCTTTTCCTATTCTTTTTTTTTTCCTCATGGAAATTTTGGAAAGTCATATTTGGCTGTAGATTTAGTCATTTAGAATATCTAATTTATTTTTGCTTTTGTGGAGACACCTACCAATGTATGTAAATTGCAGAGTCTCTGTTTCGCAGTATAATATGCAAATAATAACGCTCGGTTGTGTGACTTTCAAGTAACAAGGAATATTGTTGAGAATTTTGTATAACTTTGCTGATAACAATGAAAACTTTACAGCAGTAATGTGCTCTTTGTAGTGTAGTAGTTTATTGAAGGCAATCTCTCCCCTTCTTGATGTTTACAGAAAACAAACACTTCCCCCATTAGTTTTTAGGATTTGTACTGAAATAAGCAAGAGTAACTGGTGATTTGGTTAATGGTAATCAATGAATGGCCATAAGGTGGTTTCTTATTTTTGCCCAAAAAAGGTTCTTACATCCAACGTAGGACGTCTGCTCATGCAAGTAGCTATTGAATTGCATCAAGAAGGAACTATATGAAGAATGCCTTAAGATTACATATAAGAACAAGGGACTGCCCAAATTCTTCTCTGATTCTAGATGGAGAATTATGATTGTAATTTTATAAAAGTTTGAATTTCCCCTTTGCTGATTGGCTTTTAGCAACAAAGAAACCTTAGGACTTTTGAAGACAAGTCCCCTCCTTTTGAATCTTTTTGTAATAGTGTACAATCTTCTGCTTCTTGGTAGTGCTCTATCCACGTAACATGTTTGTGTAATAACAATATTTATTTTATGATCATTCCACTTTCATTTTGTAGGTTTTCGGCAGGGTTCACTCTACTCTGGCCTTTAAGCTATTCTTTTACATATTTGAGTGGAATTATTTCTGGCTTTGTTTTTCAAAAGAAGATTGTAATTTCAGAATTTTACCTGTTGGTTTTAGTACCCTTTGAGCTAGCTTGCCTAGACTCTAGATAAGATAGTGCTATAATTGTTGTTAAACCCGGAACATGATGTTATCTGTCTCTCTTCTAGAATTAAATTCCATTGAGAATCTGCGGTTCAGGATTCAAAGCCTAATCTCCTCTTTCCATATTTGCTGTGAAGGAAGGGCGGGCCTGGCTGGTTGGTTGTCTCCTTTCCAGCAATCGAGGTACCTTAAATTTCACAAAGTGCCACAGTATCCACTCGTAAATTAAGCCATATCTTGTCTTGTATCCCTGGGCAGACAGTTTCCCACTTCACTTTTGGTACATTTTATTTGAGCTGGGGGGGGGGGGGGGGCACCAATTGGCACAACAAGAAAAAGGGGAGGGCTATCTATCTACGCTTTCGAGTACAGCCAGTAAGTGGTGGTGGCAGTGACTCAGATTGGTTTCAATTAGTTTCTTGACTTTGCTTTCTTTCATTTGCAGGGCTCATTTCAATCTTGTCTTTTGGCAATAACTACGAGGTTCTTATACTTGTAGGACAATACATTGATCCATAACTCATTATTGGTTTAATTGACTAGGTCCACTGAATACCTGAAATTGGATTTGAGTATATGAGTGATAAAGTTAATACCTCTAAGAAGGAGTTTTAGTTTTAAAATTAAGCTTATAATAATTGTTTTCACTCGTAAGTTTCTGTGTTGCTATCTATTTTCTATTTTGAAACATAAATTACTTGTCAAAGGTTATATAAATAACATGAAGTTCTACCTCAAAATTCATTGACAATGAGAGGAGCAAAATATCTATCTTATAAATGTTGTGAGGTCTATCTCTAAATTGGGATCCTCAACATACCTCTTGAAGATGCATATTTCGGTTCACCAGATTTTAATTTTTTCTTTTAACCTGAATGCTTGTTTTAGCTTAGAACTTTGATACTATATGATAAGATGAGTTTCATCATGAAACTAATTAACAATATAAGGAGTAAGTTATCTATATGTTATACATATTGGGTCCCTTAATTTTTTAATGTGGGATCTTACCCTTTAAGATGATACATCTTTGGGTTCACCATTCTTGAATCGGATTTAAAAGAGTTGTCCATCTAAGATGTAATAATTTTTTGTTGTTAACTCAACATTTCTTGGAATTGATAAGGGAGATGAATATCTGGTTGATTAAGGAAACAGTTCATAAGCATCTTAACCAAAAAACTAAACAAATGATCAACACAAATTGATAATTTTGAGAGTTAACAAATGTTCATTCATATTTTTAACACAAAAAAGGGAAGTCTTGAGAAGTACTTCTGCTCCATTTCCCTTCCCTTTTTACCCTCTTTTTCAAGAACTGTTTGACCCTCTTCGAGAGGAATAATATTGACTAGCTGAAAGACAAAGAGGATGTACGTTTGTTGCTGAGCGTTTATACATTTTTTCTTTTGACATCATTTATACTTTCTTTTCGGTTCGAAACTCATTCAATTTCTATCTTTTTACTAACTTTGATTTGAACTTTTTTGACCATAGGTGAAATGTACATTCAAATATTGTTATATCGTTATGCTAGGCTTGCCTTTGGGCTTACAAATTTTATGTTATGAGTTTAGTATATTGGAAGAGTTCAAATTACATAAGAGCAAGTGTTATACATAGAGCTTAAGTGAGAGCAATAATGGTTTTGAAAAATGGCTTACATGTATACTTAGTCGCAAAATTTGTGAATAACCAAAAGATGAACATGATCCATTTCCCAATAATTTGTGAGGGAATTGGCCCAAGCCCAAATGTAGGCTTAAGCATGGATAGAAAACAATTGGAAATTAGCTAATTTTAGTTCTCTAGAAGTGATTGCCCTTTATCAAATGTTTGGTGAGAGAATTTCAAACCTAATAAGACTCTTCTAGTTTTGATTTGATTTATATGTAAAACATTTCAAAAAATGGTGAATGGATTTATTCTTAACACAACGTTGGAGTGGAGGCATTCGCACATTCACTTTTTTATATTTTCATATTAGTTTAACAAATATAAGAGAGTGAATATTTGGTTATACGATGATCACTTTTAATTCTTAAACTTTTACGAGAATAACATGTTACATGAACTTTAGCTTTTACTTGTACTTTGAAACATGTTTGACACATGAAACTTTGCATGAGGGCTTTTACTGCTCTTCCACTTTGACCCACTCTTCCCGTTTGAAGACATGGTTGGAGATGACATGCACAAACATACTTGCTTTGTTGAGTGCACTTTAATGTCCAAGTTAATATATGAAATATTTAATTCGATTAAGCACATAGAAAATTATTTATCTCATAAAAAGTTATTGCTATTAGGTTATTCATGAGACCATTCCTCTAACTTCCTTTTGGAGATATGTGTAACATCAAACTTAACTTCTTACATTTGTAGATCAATTAACTTCATGTTAGAAAAACAAATAGTCTTCTTCGTTATAACCTAGCGATACGTAACTTATGCGTATAGTTTTCATTTAAATTCTAAATTTGCTTTGACATGTTGACATTTTTAACTTATATTTCTGCACATTTTTCACCTATGTCTTTCTTTTATTTTTTTCCCATCTTTATCAACATTTTATTTTTAGTGATATTTTTGTATATTTATGTCTGCAACGTAGAATTTTTTTCTCTCACGTTATTTTCTTTTAACAAGAGTCAAATTCAAGATGAATAATAAAGATTAATTGATCATATCTTCTTTATCTTCTTTTTTTCAGTGGAACAGTGAGTAGCAAACATCAACTCGAAATTATTGGATTATTTTTTTTCATTTGATTGATCAAATGAAATGACAGAGTCAGAGGTTTAAGGAAAAAAAAAAAGATGAAAGTAAAAAAAAGAAAGAAAAGAAAAGTGAAGTATGGTTTGGTCTGTGCAATATGAAAGTGGAAAAAGGGCTTCATTGAAAGTTATACTGTGCATTTGTTATCACCACAGACACTTGTCCTCAAAAAGTAAGCAATCATCAATGTTTTTGTATATATACATTGCTTTATTCTTATCACTCTCCTTTTCGAGTAATTTCTTCCATTATTACTACTCACCTAAAATTAAATGCACAATTCTTTTTACCACTGGTGAAATTTTTAAGAGTTTAATGATACTGCGTTGATAGTTTATGTTTATATACTAACGAGTTTTTTTTCTTTCAAAATTTTCTTAGTTTTTCATTTTTAAAATGTTTGAAAGACAAATTGGTATTGATATTAACAAAAATTTGAAAGTTTAAAGATATTTCTAAACATGTTTGAATAGTAACTGTTACCATATTGCTAAACTAGACTTCATATTGAATATTCTCATTAGCATTTTGATATGTTTATTGAAATTAAAATACTGAAAGATATTGCTTATATTTTTGAAAATTCATCATCTTTATAGACATTTTTTTAGTACTTATTCATAGACATTTAGCTCATGTGCATAATGTAAAATTAAATACCAATACATATGATGATCGCAGCCAATATTTGAAGAAATTAATGAGTTGATGGACCAATTATTTTTATGATTTTTTTAAAGGAAACATTTATATGATTTAAAGTTGCATATCAAATGCACTATGGTGTATGATGATCTCTAGTTTTGGTCCATAAGTAATTAATGTTATTGTCAATATATAGCTTACAAGAAATCTATTAAAGTATTTTGATATATAATTGCAAAAAAAAAAAAAAAAAAAAAAAAAAAAAAAAAAAAAAAAAAAAAAAAGAAAAAAAGAAAAAAAGAAAAAAAAGAAAAACCTTCCAATTTAAAATGATAGAAGAAACATCGTAATTAGAAAAGAACTTGAATAATGTACACCCATGAAGCAACATGACAATGATATCATCCTAAAATTAAGAAGTTAAGAACAATCCGTGAAAAAAAAACAATTGGATTTATTAGTGAATATGCTATTTCATGAATTGAAAAACTCCATATGTATTAATTGTATCTTAAAAAACAATTACTAATTTTTAGTTGCTCGAATCTGCTTGACCTATATTGTACTAAAAAAATTTAATTCATGCAATTATATAAACTATCTTTGAAAATTGTCCAGGTATATCAATTATATAGTCCTGCATTTTATAATTTATGGAGGTAAATTAAAGTATTATTGCCCCTCCTAAAATGTAGACTAACTTAGATTTTATAAGAAGAGTATGAGCATTATAAATGATTTAGTTGAATAGGGTTAGGGTTTGTTTGTTGGGTGGCTTTAATAAGTACAATGGGACACACATTAGGGTTTGATTGATTAAATTTGTTGAAAAAGATGAAGATATGAGAATTTAAACCATGGCCCTCCATGCTACCTCCAAAGATAAAACTCATGTTTTGGTACATAGTACCATTCATTCTCTCTCTCTCTCTCTCTCTCTCTCTCTCTCTCTCTCTATTTCTTTTAAAAATTGCCTCCTTTTTCCCTACCATCTATAGTTCTCATTTAGATAAGAATCTTCATTTCACCCTCCAGTTTTTTCAATTCTTCCCCACTTAATCAATAATCTTGCATAATTCAACCAACATAATGTTTGTTTTAATTTATCAACCTTAGGTAATTCAATTTTTCCTCCTAGAAGAAAATCTCTATCTTTAACTCAATCGATGTGGTGCTAGCTCCTACCTTCAACTTCAAAACCAGAGGTTCGATCCCTTTTCTGAGTGTTGTGAGAGGGAGAGGGAGAGAGAGAGAGGAGAGAAAGAGAGAGAGAGAGAGCCTCTTCTCTCTCGACACAAAAGCAGCAGTACAAAAGATGGAAAAACAAAGATGGCAGAACCTAACTACCATACACGTTCACATGTTGTTTCAAAAAGAGACCTCGTAGAGGCCAAATTCAGGACACTCTTTTACCTTTTCCCCCCTCCCTTTTTTCCTTTCTCTTTCATATTCAACCTTGTTTTTGCCATTTTTAAGCCCTTAACTTCTTCTTCTATCCTTTTTAATTATTATTATTTTTTAAAACAATCAAGAAATGAAGTAGAAATTCTTATCATCATACATGTTTTTGTTTATATTTTATAAGAATAAACACATAAATATACCATAGACAGTAAAACAGAATCTTAGACCAAATTATAGCCCACTATATCACTAGATCTCTCTTGAAAAGAAAAAAGTAAAGGTAGGCAACGTTTCGAGTCGTATCGTTATAGCTAGATTCGTGTTCGCTACTACTTAAAAAGTCCTTGTTGACAAATATGTGTGTTTTTAAGAAACATGTACACTTAGAAGTGACCCATGCCAGCTTCTCAATTGTATAGAATCCTTTCCATCATCCAACTTAGCATTTAACTTTTTTTTCTTCTTTTTAAACAATATTATATACTTACGTGCGTGTTTAAAACTACACCTATCTTTTTCGAGCATCGCTCCAACTACACAACACAAGTACTACATTCTTTTTAAAGAAAACACGAATTTAAACTATAATTAAACAATTGAGTGAGTTGAAAATAAAAATACCACCTAAGATGCACCTAAATATTTTTCCTTATATAGAACTTCAATTCATTCCTATTCCCACTACCTCAAAATTTCCAATCTAACATCACAAACCCATATATTCCAATATCTTTGCTAAGCTATCAGCTTGACTATGGTCCCCCCTCTTTAGCAGTCCAAAAACCCCACATGATCTACATATCCAAATGTACCATTCACTTCAAAGCTTATGCCTCTTCTTCCTTCTTCCATTCAAACACATTCATGTAGATTCCTTTCTTTCCTTTTCTTTTCTTTTTTTCTTGCCCCCCCCTCCCCTCCCCTCTTCCTTTTTTCTCAGTCCCGACTTCGAAAACTAGTGGCTTTCAGTTGGCCACACTGTTCTCTACAAATGACGCAGTTTGTCAAGTAAGTGGCCCCGTGTTAGGAAATAACATCCATGTGTGCAGGAGCCAATTCATAAATTTTCTTAAGAGCCCACAAACACAAACACTTTACCTTCTAACCATTTATTTTATTTACACAACTTTTTTTCTATGTCACTAAAAGAGTTTGCATTTAGTGTTTTTTGTGAAAATTAAATGATAAAATAAATTAAAACTTAGGTGTTGACCATCATAATTAGCACTATTATACCAAGTTTATTAGGTTTTCAATGTTAAAGAGAAAAAAATCCAGTGAGATTATTGAAAGAAGTAAGAAAGTTTGTGGACAAGTCAACTTTTGTTATTATTATTATTATTGTTGTTGTTTTATTTAATTTTGGAGAGGGAAAATGATAATAGGTTTATATCAGGTCTTTGTGGGCTCAAAAGATATTGGATGAAACCTCTCAAATATTAAAGAAATAAAAGAGGGTTGGCCACAATAATTTATTGTTCTATCTGACCTAAGAGAGAGGAAATTAAATTGAAGACACCTACAATCCTTATTTTTTCAACTGTTCAACTTTCACTTTGATTGGGCTACTTCGACATGTACTTAGGTTCTTTTTTCTTTTTTTTTTTGTAATTTTATTTTTTTAAAACCCAAAATTTTCTTTTTACAATTCTTTTAAATTAGAATTTAAAACTAATTATTTAATGAATTTCCCTATTTTGATATGGGTGAAGTTTTCAAGCTTTTTGATTTGTGTTAACTCAATTGGATAGTTCAATATATTTGCTTCGGGTTAAATTTGAAAAAAAGAAAAAGTTTGAACATTTTTTTTTTAAATTTTTAAGGTAGTACTTGTTTTTGTTTAGGTATAGTTAAATAAATTCAATTACATTTAATTTGAGGGGAAAAAATAGACCAATGTGCTAAATTAGAATTTCTCTAGCCATGTGAGGCTTTCGATCCAATTCGTACTACTAACATTTTTCAACTAATAAAAAACAATCTACTTGCTTGAATGTTGGTACGATCCTTCTTTCTTGTAATATTTGGTTGAACTAAAAAAAATTAATGTAGGTGATGCTTTTATTTTCTTTTTCAATTTAAAGTACTTTTTAATTTCTTCCTCAATGTGAGAAAGAGATGTAGAATATGAAGGAAATTAGAGGAAAGTAACCAAAAAAAGAAAGATGGATAAGAAGAAATAAAAAAAAAAAAGAAAAAAAAGAGGCACATTGTACTTGAATGGCCATGTCTTAATTAATAATTATAATCAAAGGAAGACGTTATTCTTTTTAATAAAAATTATTTATTTAAAATTTTTAATTTAGGAAAATACTCTTTTATAGATCTGTCTTGATTTTCTTTTATTTGATTCCCACAGAGGAATCAAATTTTCAACAGATTCCAACTCTCTATGCTTAATTTTTATGTAATTAAACTCAAAAGAAACACAAAATTGATTTCTTAAAAAAAAAAAACATAAAACCAAAAAACTCATTAAAGAAAATTGTATGCTAATTATTACTCTCCAACTTCTTGAGAATCAATGAAGTAACACATTATATGGCCATAATTTAAAACAAGAACTCCAAGAAACATCAAACAATTTTATTTTCAAAACAATATTTAATGTTATTTTTTTTTTTTTGAATTTTTTTTTGGTTGGCTGCAATTCAAAGAGAGATCAGAAAGATATGGATAAGAGAAAAATAAATTAAAAAAAAATAAAAAAACAAAATTTAAATTTTACAAGAAGAGAGAAATTAAAGAAACAAATATTTGATCGATTAGTGTTTTATTAAATCCGTCTCCAGCGGCCGGAATTTTGTCTCTCTCTCTCTCTCTTTTTTTGCAAATGCATATAAAAGAAGATGAAAAAATTTCCATCATCTCTATAGGAAAATTCATGTCAATTTAGAAATTTGTCAATTAATTAAATTATTACAGATGAAGATCCAAACTCACTTGGTCCGCTGTTTTTGCCTCGTAAACCAACCGGCCGGTCTGATGAGACCCGCCGGATCCACCGCCACTAACGGCGGTGCCACCACCACCACCACCGGCGCCTTTCATCATATCATCTCCGGAAAACAACGGCAACGGGTGTATGGACGACCGCTCCCGACCGCCAAACGATGACGGTAAATTACTATTTTGAACGGCCGAGATTCTCCACATCGCCAACGGGCTCCCGTTTATAGGCGTCGCGGTTGCTGCCGACGAATACTGCCCACCAGAGCTACCGTAAAATCTTGTAGCAGCCGCAGCCGCAGCCGTTGCTGCTGGCGAATTTCTATTCCAAGAAGGGTAATTATTAATGTGAGTGGCGCCTAGGCGTTGGTAGTTCATGAGGCCGTAGACATGAGCCGCATCTGAAAAGGGTCCAATTCCATGAACCATAGCGGCTGCATTAGACTGAAGGTGAGCCCTTTTTGCATGTTGGCGCTCTCTTTTGTGAGCATTTTGGTGTCCTCCTAAGGCTTGAGAAGTAGGGAAATTTCTACAACAGTAATGACATTCAAATCTCCGGCTACTTTCTCCACCGTTGTTGTTGTCGTTGTTGTTTTCTTTCGCATCTTCGCATGCAATAATAGTTTCGCCCGATTCCGATTCCTCAATGGAAGAAGCGGAGACGGTAGCAGCGTTTCTACTTCCGAATTCTATCCCGAAAAGCCTAATGCCCTTTTCTTTTGGTGCAGGACGGATGAAGGGAAGTTGAGAGAAAGACTCGACGTTCATGAAATCATGAGTCTCTCGTTCACTGGTACTCTTGTCCATGAAAGTGGTATATGGTGGTGTTGGGGCTGTGGGGTTTTGGAAAACCTATGCCGCCCACCGAGGAGAGAATTAATAACAATCGGTTAATCACGGCAGAGGAGGAAGAAGAAGAAATTAGAAAAGGAAGAGAATATAGTGATAAAGAATGAAGTTGAGTCTGAGTCGAGTTTTGTAATGGGAGAAGAGGGAAGGTGGGGGAGAAATGTGTGTGGGGTCTATAAAGGGTGTGAGTGTGTATTGGGGGATGACCCATCTGAGAGTGAACCCTGACAAGCCCACAAGTTATGATCACAGAGGCTTTGGCTTCTCAAAGTACCATCTTGGCTTCCTTATTTTTTTTGTTTGATGTGGAAACTTTTTTTTTCCTTCTCTCCTCTTATTTACTCTCTTCTTTAATTAGCAAAAAAAAACTTTACTTGAACTGTCATTTTTTTAGGGTTATACTTTTAGGGTTTCTGACTCACAAGTTTTTTTTTTTTTTTTTTTTGACCATTCCCAACTTAAGTTTGATATGTGAAATTTGTTTATCTTAGATTTAAGTTTTATTTATTTATTTGTATATTTTTCATGCTTTTAATTTTTTTTAAAAAAATTCACATATTTTTCGAAATTCTAATTCATGATATAATCCTAGTCTTTTTATGATAAAAAATAATTCAAATTTCATTTAATTTGTAACTTTATTTTTTCTAGCTTCAAATGTGAAAGAAAAAAATTTAATTTCAACTTTATTGATCCTATTCTTAGGACTTTTTGGATAAGAATTTAAATTTCAACTAGATATTATTACTATCTCAAATAAAGTGAGCTTTATTTATGTTAACAAATGTATGATCTCGAAGTGAAATAACTATGTTGTAATTTACTTGTATTATACGTATGACTTTTTTTTTTTTTTTGAGTCGAAGGCTCAAATATTTATACATCCAATATAATTTTATGGTAGTAAAAAAAATGTAGACCCTATGATTTGATCCATTAAATGAGGAAGGGTCAAGAAAATAAATTAATTCTTTTAGCCTAAATATATTAGAAAGATGAATATAATTGAATTATCTATTTTTTTTTTTACCCAAAAAGATGATCAGGTGGGTATATCATAATGATTTAAATCCAACAAAATTATTACCATAAAAGGGTGAAAATTATGATCTTACTTTCTTTGGTTAAAAAACAAATCCTATATTGAAGCTTATGAACCTAAAAGAAGGAGCTTTAATATATATCTTCTGACAATTACTATTTTTGGAGAAGAAATATATATCATATCATAAAAACAAAAACAAAATATTTTGACATCCCATTATTCAAAGCAAATAGAATATTATTTAACAACTATATATTTATTACATTAACTAATTAAGCCATTAAATATAAAAATTAGTTAACCACACCTTGAGCATAATTTAATTAATTAAAATTTTATTCATTCAAATGTTTGATTATCCACTCCAATCTATTGAACTAAGAAAAAAAGAAAAACATTGATCAAGTTAGGTACTATTATGTTCAATTTTTACCTTGAACTCTCAATTTCACCCCACTCGACTCGAGATTTTGTTGAATGTTATGATTTGTATACTTTATGCTTTGTTGAATGTTACAATTGGTATATCTTCTATTCAATTTTTACTAATTTATCAACTAATTAATTTTAGCTGGAAAGCAATGTAAAATTCTTATAATTTTTTTTCTTCAATTATATCAACTTGTAAACCATTGGAATATAGTGTGAGTAATCTACAAATTAACCATTTAAAGTAGAGTTTTGTAAAAACCTGTGGAATTTAACAAATATTTAGCTCTAATGTTTATTTAATCTTACCGACAGTGTTCGTGACAATTAATAGGATTTTAAAAAAAACATTAGAGCTAAATATTTGTTAAATTCTAATAAATTTTTACACAGTGCTATTTAATGGTTAATTATTTGAACATTATTACTCACATTTCCAATGGTTTTACGAATGGATAAAATTGAAATTAGTTCTCAAAATATAATTGCCTTTGCAAGTTAAAAGAAAATCTATCAAATTGTGCTAAGATTCAATGACATCATGTAATGTCACCCATTATTAATCAACACTAATTAATTAACTCATTGTCTTTAATTAATTATTTGATAGTGAAAGGCAGCTTCTTATAATTAATATAAAAGCTGGATAATGCTTGTGTGATTAACCAACCAATGTGTCTGATTAAGGAAGATCACCTTAATTAATTTGATCATACTGAACTTGGTAGAAAAATCAACTATTGATTATCTCAATGTAAATTGGAAATTAATAATGATTAATGTTAACAATTTCGATTGGTTAAGATATTAATTAAGACTTCTTCAAATTGTCTAAATTAAATTTTCTATCTTGTCCGAAGCAAAAAAAAAAAAAAAAAAAAAAGGAAAAAAAAAGAAAGAAAGATTAAATTAATTGTCTAAATCTTTTTTTAAAAGAGAAAACAGCACCACATAAGTGAATTAAAAAAAACTCATAGGAGGGATGTGTTTGATATTTATTTATATATTTTTATTTTCTAAATCAAGAATTTATGAAATAAAGATATTATTTCAAAAGTAATTGAATAACTATACCATAAATTAAACAACAGCCTTATTTTCTAAAGAGAAAAAGAAGAACTACATTGTTATGAAAATAAAAAGAGAACCCATTCAATTATGCTTTTAAAAATTCTAATCAAAAGGTAACATGAACTCAGCTCAACTAACATCTATATGTATCCGAAAATAAGAGATCTTGGTTCAAATTGCCCACTCTAAGTTGGTATTATTACAATACTTTTTTTTTAAAAAAATCCAACCAAAATAAGAGTAAAATTAATATTTTTTACAACCTAATTTTTGGGTTAGTTTTGAGTTGCTTTGATATTTTTAAGTAAATCACTAATCATATCCCAAAGTTGAAGCTAGTAATTTAAAATAAACTTAAACACACAAACAAAATAAAAGATTATAGAGGTTTGAACAATACACAAAAGCATATACTTTATACGTACACTATGTATTGAATCACTAATTAAATAAAAAATTGATGAAATTATGATAAATTTAATTAATTATATCAAAATTAAAGCAATCTTATCAAAATAATTTCCATACATATATTCCAACTCATATCATAATCACAACAAACAAACATTAACCATATTGCTTTATTTATTTCTTTTAGTTCAACAATCGTGACAAGATAGTCAGAAATGATCGCACCATAAACTTTTTTAAAATAACCATAATGATGTCTTACGGACTAAATTATATATACTCGAATTTAGCTACTAAAATTAATTTGAACTAAGTTTATATGTTTTAATTGTCTAAAAAATTTAAAATAATCATTATCAAACAAAACATCAAGATTAGACAATGACTTTAACGCGTAGATGTCATGGGTGTACATATACTCATATATATATATATATTAGAGATGCATGTAGTGTGTCCATCAGTCACTAGACACATTTAATATGAAAATGTGGTTGTAATTAATATATTAAGAAAATGTAAAAGGGGCAAGGTGATTGATACTGAAAGAAATGAGCATTATGAAAACATATCTAAGTTTGGTTGGTAATTCCTAAATTTCTTTTTGTGTGTGTGTCTAGAACTGTCTTTTTTTGTGTGTAAAAATATATATAGTTTTTGAAGTTTGAATTCTCTCTCAAGGACCAGCATACTGGTAGTTGGTGTTGGCTCTTTATAGCTTTGTTGGGTGTTTTATATCAGCTTGCACAGATCTGAAAAAAACTGTGGTCCTCTCTCTTCCAAAAACAATATATACATATAATGCATGTATAAACCCTACACGAATGGCCAAAAAAACCCACATCCCTATCCTTTTTACATATATAATAATTTTATGGACACCCAACTGTTTAATGTGACCCTCACAATCTGATTCACTACTCACGTTTGAGAGACTTATCATTCTTATTCTTCTCTTCTCACTGTGTTGGGTTTTGGTAAAATGCTACAAGAGTGGTGGTAAGGATGAGAACATCCAACTTTCCATGATGCATGGAAAAGTCATGCCGTTGAACTAAACTCATTTTGGCAAAACACTTTGACTAAAACGAGTACAAAATTGTTAGTCACATTGTTTTTATCTACCTATGTCAAATAATTTAACTTTTAATTTTCTTCTCTCCCTCATGAGTCTCTCTCTTGTCATAAACTCTCTCTCTCTCTCTCTCTCTCTCTCTATGTGAGAGAGGTAACAAAGTACAAGTGATGCAATGTCTCTTTCATCCTTTACTTTGGTTGAGACATTATAATTACCCTTCAAGCTCCCTTTGCTTTCCTTCTCCTACCTTTACATATCTATCTGAATCTTTCTCTCTATCCCATTTTACTGTCAACTTTCTCTCTTCTCTTCTCTTCTCTTCTCAAAATTTACCGTTTACCGTTAATGGCATTTTCCACTATTTTTTTATTATTTATTTATTTTTATTTTAACTAAGGTTAAGTTTTTTACTCTGTGAACTACAAAAATTCTCATTCTTTGTTCAAAACTATTGTGTATTAATTTTTCTTATACCAAATGAAATCCCTATATATATATAATTTCAATATCTAACTTTACTCTCTTTTAGATAAAGTCTAAGATCAATATATTAATTCACACTCCTTTAAGATTTAATTAGGAATCCGATGAAAATTTTGCTCATTTTAAGGGGGTCTTCTTGAAAACAAATAAAAACTCTTAGAATCAAGTTCAAATTGTAGGATTTCTCTCCTGTTTGTACCATAGATTTGATACATATGTTGACTTGTTAAGTTATATTGAAATAATAACGAGGCATGCATATTTATTTATATTTAATGTGTTTGAGCTAATGTTCCAATCATATATTTGAAGAGAGTATCTATTTTATTTTAAAAGTACCAAATGAGAAAAAAGAGGGCATCTAAGTTAGAAAAATGAAAAAGACATCCACAATAATATTAATCAAGATGTTATGAGTACTTCTAAAGTACAGATCTAAAATCAATAAATCCATAATCTCCAACTTAAAAAAAGAAAATCCCCCAAAAGTAAAAAGATTGTAAATATAAATATATATATGTACACACTTGGAGAGAACAAAACCTTTTGAATTGAAAGGAACATATAATAAGCATCATTTTCAATGACAACAATAAACAAATTTACATTTTAAAAGTTAGCATTTGCCTCTTTATGAAGAGGAGGAACAAATTGAAGAAATGTTTTTTTTTTTTTTTTTGCCCCAAGTGGGAAGAAGAAAGAAAGAAGCCAAAAATCAATTGTACATAGAGAGTGTTTAATTAAAAGTAGAGTTGTAACCTAAAGCAATAGAATATTGAAAGCAACACACACATGAAATGGAAATCCTTTTTGCTTTGGAGGGGGGCTCACACTATACGTTTCAATTTTATTTATTTAATTTTTCCTTTTCATTTCTATATATATATATATATAGGGAAAATCTTCTTTAGATTTCTACCACTCATATGGATTATTCTTAACCTAATAAAGTTATTATTTAGATTCTTCTTCTTCTTCTTCTTCTTCTTCTTCTTCTTCTTCTTCTTCT
>CM046886.1:24243024-24258383 GCA_025688845.1 Cucumis hystrix | reverse complement strand
TCTTCTTCTTCTTCTTCTTCTTCTTCTTCTTCTTCTTCTTCTTCTTCCCAATAATATTTCTGTATAGAAAAGAAAAAAGAAAGGGAAAAAGAGAAAAAAAGGGTAATTTGAGAGTGTAAAGAAGTGTCAACCTGAATTAGTGTATTTGGTCAGAGTTGGCAACTTTAAAGATATTTTTGGGGAGTATTTCTGCAAACCAGTCTGGCTTTGACACTCGTTTTGCAATTATTCTTCCTCAACTGCCTCTTCATAATTCTACCTTTCTTTGCAACCCCAAGACATGTCCTTTTCCCTCTATCTCTCTTTCTCCCTCTCTCTTATGCATCATTTCTTGGGCCTTAGCTTTCTCATCAATTTATGACAACTTCTTCTTATCTTATACTCCATTATATTTACTCTTTAAATTAAAACACATATTTATACATATATATACCATATGGTGATGATTATTAAATATTATATATTTGGGTGCATAAAACATCTATTACCATCTTAAAGATTAATGATTTGACTCTCCTACCATACACATTATTGTTAAGATATATATAGTAGGTTTTGGAATGTCTTAAATCTGTTATCTAACGTTTCAAATAAACAAACATGGAGTCTCACTGAATTGTTTTTGTATTTATGTTATTCATGATTTTAGCTTTAGAATTTAGCTCTAGGTAAACTCTCTCCTAACTCTTTTGGTGTCCTTTATAATATGTAATCACATATTTTCTCTCTAGTTATAAAAAGTGTTCAATAATATTGTTCTTTGTTGATTTCTTTACTGTTTATATTTTGTTAATTCATCTTTCATTTTCGATTTTACAATGATAGGAATGGAGAGGGGGGAGGGGGGGGCTAAGACTGGGGCTGTCTGGTTGGAAAAAGTTATCATTTGTACCTCATATATGTGTATACCACAATTTTCATTGTTCTTATGAATTTAGTCCTCTACTTGAGGACTGTTTTCTTTTTCTCTCCATATAAATCTACCCTACATGATTCTATAATTTCTTTAGTAAAAGTTGTTCAACAAAAGAAGTCTTTTTTGTTTGTTTACTCTTTGGTGGGAGAGACATTTTCTAACGCGAGTGTTAGAATTATAATTTTCATAATGAAGTACAATGTGTAAGTATGTTTTTAAAATTTAGAGTGAAAATGTGAATATTTTTTAAAAAATTAACAATAACAAGGTGCGATAAAAACTTAAATAAGATTTAATTTACTCAAAGAAATATTTGAAAGTATATAGACTAGGGATTAAAATTAGATATTTAAACCTTCAAAGGGTTTGGGACTAAAACAAAACATTAAAATAGCTTATGGACTCACCTAGAAAAAAGTATAAACCTTATGAATTAGAATGGTATTTAGACCCAAAAAGTTATATCCTCTTCATTATTTGTTTATGAAAGTAGATTTCTTTTGTAAAAAAAATTTTTTGTGTAGCTTGTATGGAAATCATCTATGTGTGTCCCTTCTGTTTTTAAACTAAATTAAAAACCGTCACATGATAATTTGTTTCTTTTTAAAAAATGATTAAATTTTTACAAAATTCAACCTTATTACTCTTAAGATGAGACACATACACTATACCTACAACAAACTCTTAAGATGAGACACATACACTATACCTACAACAATTTAGAGGAGCAATATTTAGATGCATGTAAGCTACATTTTTAATTCAACCCAAAATGTAACAAAAAAAAATGAAAAAAAAAAACATTTAATTTAATTTATTTTTATATAGAAAATGAAGATTTTTCCATGTAATAAACTTTGGTTGGACTAATCCACTTTCGTCTAATATTTTGTTCAAAAAAGATAAATAGTGGTTGAACCATCTAGAGAGGTTCACATACAAGTATTTTTCTTTTTGGAATCATGGAATAGTTCTTACTCGAACATATAACTACATTTGAATATTTCTATTAAACATATATTAAGAACGTAACAATTTTTATTCATACTAGCTTGTGGTATCTTTGGTTCAAACGCAAACATCGTAATTATTTTTCGAAAAGTTTTCCTATTATGAAACACATCTATTATTTCACTTAATTGGAAGGTTTTAATAGTCTAATTAACATATTCTTTTGTTTGTATATACTTTTAACTTCAAAATTCGTGGTATAATAAGAGTGTTATATAAATATGTTAATTTAGTGAGCAAGATATTTCGGTGCACCCATTGATATGTTTATCCTTAAAAGAAAGGAGGATTTTTGTTAATTCTCTTTGGGTAGATAGATATTCGTGAATGAAAGAGGGAGAACATAGGTTTGTTTATCATGTTTAATTTAGCAATCAAATTATCACAAGAAACTCATTATAGAAAGATGGGCAAAATAGAGATTTTGGCAGTGATATCTCTCACAAAGTGGACCATGGCAACAAGCCAACATGCTCACTCAAAAATCCACATCTCATCTCTCTCCCATGGCTGACCCAAAATAAACACAAAACAAAACAAAGACAAGAAGGAGAGAGAGAAAGAGAGAGAGAGAGAGAGAGAGAGAGAGAGAGAGATAGGCCATTGATCGATCTTAGCTTTGCAGCCTCTTTCAATCCATGAAACCCCTCTTCTTTGCCATTAAAGTCACACTCACAAGACTTTGGGGACCATATTTTTTAATTTTTCTTTCTTTCGATGCAACTGCACCACTTATGTAATTATTATATATCTATTTTCTCCCCTTTCTTAAAGCCTTATCTTTGATGATGATGTGAAGCTCCTAGCTCTCTTTCATTATAAACTTTAATTCATGTTTGCCACCCCCCCTTCTTATGTGACGTTTCCTAGCTAACTACTCTCTCTTCTTTACTTTCTTTTACTATGAGTGTGTGGTCAAAATCTTTGTTATCGTTTTGATAACCATTTTCATTCACACATCCTTACTCTTTTTAGCTTAAGTTCATGTTAGAGACAATGACCTTCCAAATATCTTTAACAAGGTAGGTTGGTTCATACCAAATAATTGTAAATAGCAATTTATTCTTCACTTATATACTCGCGATCTTCCTTTTTATTTAGTGTGGAACTCTGGTTGCATTTCCAACAATTGATGTCTAGTTTGGAAGTTTTACTGAATCTGACGTTATGAAGGTATGAACCTAAGATCTTTTGCTCTAATATCGTACGAAAGTCACTAATTAATAAACTAAAAAATTTGAGCGGAGGGATTTGAAAATTTTGTAGAAAACTAATAAGTGAGAAAATCGATATTTTTTAAAGAGTAAATGATGAAGATTAATTATATCATTAATCAATTTTGATGTCCTAAATAAGACAAGCCAATACACAATTCAAAATTTTTTGAAAGAAAAAAGAAAAATAAAAAGGAAATGATCACATATTTACTAGAGTTCAAACCTAGAATTTTCTACTATGACTTCTTTGTGTTAACTACCAATCAACCCTAAAACTTAATTAAACTGTTGAAATAACTACATGGTTTTGATAGGATTGAATGCATTAGTGCTAGATATGATGGCATCCAATCACTGGTTGGATTTTCACATAGTTTCCAAGTCCATGGGTGTGTGTGGGAATATGTGAATTAGTTTTTTTTTTTTTCTCTTTTGAAGTACAAGAATATTTTGAAAAAAAAAAAAGAAATGTGAATTCTATGGTCTTAAGCAATATATAACATCGTATATATAGTCAAACCTTCTAGAAAACACATCTCAAATTATAAAATAAAACTTTAATAACTTTCACGAACTTATAAATCAAACATATTACAAGCTACATAATGACATGTTCTTATGACACTCATTATTATTCCTTCAATTACAATTTGTATAACCTGAACTTTATAGCTGTCTAGGCTTCCCAAATCTTCGGGAATAAGGTCGTTGTTGCCCGGAAGGTATATATAATGAATATTTATGACCTAATTAATCCATAGTCGATAAAAGCATGATATGTCCACACAACAAGTAAAGGGTAGGAAGTTCGATATTTCAACTACTAGATTGACACATATTTAAGTACACTTAACACATTTCATAAAAAAAAACAATAATGCATATATATTAAAGAGTGATACTAAGAGCATGAAGAAGTAGAGTTCACCCATCCAACTTTGTTTGGCAAATATTCACAAATTTAAACTTTTTACCCTTTGATTATGAATTTTGAACCAAAACATTTAATTATTCGTAATATCACACAACATGTAATTAAAATGAGAAATTTAAGCCCCCCATGTACTTTTATCTCAACAACATACCTAATAACCCTTCCTACTTCTCCAAATGAGTAGTAGGTTGGCATCCCCATCACTATATGTCGTTCCAAAACAAAAAATTTCGTACTGCTTATCTTTTAACTATCTAAACTACACTCTAATGATAAAACTTAAAACAAAGTTGTTATCCATTCTACAGAATATCATGCATTGTATTTTTTATAAAAATCGATAAGTAAAAAAAACTCAAGAAACTATAAACGGTAAAAATCAACAGAGGAGGATTTACATGGATCACTAACAAGGCATATTAGCTATGTTCACGCGACTAGAAAGATATATTTTTTTATTTTAATTAACAAAGATGAATATCAAATAATACAGTTGTTCTAAGTTGCCTCTAGATTAAAGAGTTTATATATAGTGTACACCCCTCTAAATCTTAGGACCAAATATCGAGACTCGATCCGTACTTAGTAATTTAAAATACCGCCAGAGATAACCATCATGACAGTATATCATATAGGCAGTCACAAATGTCTCTTATTGAGCTTCGTTCTTTCTCTCTATTATAGAGAGGCATTTAAGGAGTTATAGGAAAGGGTTTGGATTGATATTGTCTTTTGTGGCACAAGAGAGAAAGGTCACTATCCTCTTGTTCCTTATCTTTCTCTTTGGCAATAAGGCAATGGGCAATGAGGTGGCTTGAGAGTGACTTTGCCTTAGAGAAAAACTCCTGTCCAAAGCCCTACTAATATATCATGACCCCTTTTAATATATATATATATGTGTGTATATATAATATTAAAATTTGAGCAAATATTATAATATTATTACATATCATTTTCTTCTCTCTTAGCCAACAACATGTGTGTTTCTCTTTGGTGGACCATATAAATGAATAGAGATTTTGATTCATCATAAATTATTATTACACTCTCTCTTCTCTTCCCTCCTCGTCATGTCCCTTTTATTAACCCCTTCTTTTTGATGCGACATTCTCTTATTCTTTGTCTTTCTCTCTTTTCTTTCTTTGTTTTTTTTCTTCCAGCAACCTTTCACATTCTTATTTAACTAATCTTATGTTATTTCTTTTAAACATATATATATATATATATATTATATAAACTTATCATTCCATCCTAATGATTTCCTAATCGGTTTGACATGACTTTTCTAATTATGTTTTTGTTACCTTCTTAATAATAATCAACTTTCTTTTTTAAAAAAAGCAAATTGGAAATTAAATTACTTGATTTGGGTTTTCAAGTGGATACAACAAAACATGCATACAAACTCATGGGTTAGATCCAACAGTGTTTATAGGTTTAATTAGTTTTTTTTTAATAAAAAATGAAATAATTATTAAAGGAAGCAAATTGCAAGTTTGTGGCAAAAAAAAAAAAAAAAAAAAAAAAATCTTGAAAGCAACAAAATTAAGAGCATTAGAGAGGAGAATTTGAAGTTTGAAAAGAGCTTTTCATAAAGGTCAACCATAGAATTCAACTTCTGGCCCCCATTATAAGTATCTAACATACCATTGGTTGGAAGTGAACAATCAAATAATAATAATAATAAATCTTCAACTTTAAAATTTTACCTTCTTAATTAAAATTTTTGATCTAATTTATTTTGTAGTTATGGTGTATATTCCATCAATATGGATCGGAAAAATCTCTTTTAGCGTTGTATTCAAGTTGTCTTTTAACTTTGTTTGCATTGCTCTTCTATAGATCAAGGTAGGATGAGAATACTCTAAACGTGTTAAAGATATTTTTTTGATATACTTTCATATTCAACTTACTTGCATTCTATTAAAAAAGTCTTAAACATTAAATTTTATATTCAATAGGTCTTTATATATGTGTATGTTTATATGTTTTTATATGTATATATATCCATCAGATGTATGCTATTAAATGTTTATATGTTTTCATCATTTGTTCCAAAATTTCCCAACCACTTTTGATTGGATTTTTCGAAATTAAACGTAATTAATTACTCTTTCTTTAAATGTATATTTTCCTAAAAAGGAAAAAGAAAGAAAGAAAAAACTATCTGTCGTTTTTGTTATATCATTCCTTTTTATCACAGATTTTCAAAAATTCTTCTCCGGAAATTTTGTCTTCGTTGTCTTCTGGTTAATTTTTATTAATTATGTTCTTAGCATTATATTTTTTATTACATAATTTTAAATGCTTTCTTTTTGGTATTTGTTTTCTTAAATCTACATTTTATTAACCATGGATTTCAATTTTTTTAGGAAAACAATTCTAGAAATATATCCTACGAGGCTCATTGCTCATTTTTGTTTCACATTAATTTTTTTAAACTTCGACACAACATTTAAAATGAGAGATTTTTTAACATTTAAAATTTAAGAAAACAAAGATTCACAACCATCACCCAAAATCGAACATTTAAATTTTTGAACGAAGATATATGTCTTAACAAAAAAAAAAGGTTATACTTAAATTGCTCATCTAAATCAACTAAGAATTTTTTAAGTTATGTACTTATAAATTGTGACATAAGAAGTCATCATTCACCAAATTGATTTAACATAATTTTTAAATTTTTTTAATTAAATATTATTATAAATAGTAAATTCGTTGAAAATATTTACAAATATAACGAAATTTCATATTTCAATTTGTCAAATTTTATTCTAAAATTTAACTAACTAATATAGTTCATCCCAACAAAAGAAACCCACCAAACAAACAACCAGTAAAATCGAAATATAAATTATTTTTGGTATTTTTTATACTAAGTACAAATCTCACTGACTAAATTATTCTAAAATGTTTAAATTTACTCTTAAGTTTAAAATTATTTTAAAATATAACATTTAGTACTTGGTATGAAAACCACTTTAGAAATATAAAATCAAAGATTCAATTAATTTGTAACCATTTATATATAGAAAAATGTTTTGGTAGAATAAAGTAATGGATGGAGAAACATATATATATGGTAGCATTTGAATAGTAGAAGAAAAAGAAATGTAATAGTTACTACATAAAGTATGGTTTCTAAAAGTATGTGGACAGAAAATGTAATGGAAAATCTAATTGGTTGTTACCTTAATAGGGAAAACTTCTAATCTTAGGTTGTGAAATATTTAAGAGAAATAAAAAACATGTCACGTGTGTGGGTGATTCAAATAAAAAATTTAGTACAAAGTTCATTAAATACTATACTAAAAAATTTAATTAATTTTGATACTTATGGAGACAGGAGAATGGAAATGTTTCATGGTCCTCTTTCCCCTTTTGTAGCCTTCACTGTCTTCTGACCATCCTACTATATATATGTGTGTGTGTGTGTGATGGTGAGAAGGTTGAGATGGGAATATCAATATCTAAACCTTGTAATCTATATATGGTGGGAGACTCAATTTACCCAACTTCTTACCTACTAACACATTCGAAACCTCATTTAAGCTTTGAGTTGATTTAAATTAGTTTCTTTCTAACAAAATTAAAAGTCTATCTTTGATAGATTATTTAAGATTAATAATTTTTAATAAATCTTAATTAAATTTAGGTTTTATTTAAAATGCTCGTGAAAGTGACAGAGGAAAACTCTTAATTGCCTCTCGTATTTGGTTGATCGAGGTTAAAATCACTAAAATTTCAACTGAGTACTATCTTTTTAGGTTTAGATTCAACTTTTTTATAACAATTATTTTTTTATTATCAAATAATTAATTTAGGTTATGCATAATTCGTTGAAACTGAAATCATATACATTTTTAAATAATTTTTTTTTATAATAAGTTATAATTTAATTATCAATATAAAAATAATTGAAACAATAAGTTTCTTCCTTTGTATAACGGGTACATCAATTTAGTATTAATTTATCAAATATCGTGATTAACTTTTCATAATTTAAATTTAAAATTTATCAAATACTATTTTACTTCTTTTTACCCTACGTTCTCCAAAAGAAGAGAGTTGACCATAATTATATCTTGAAAGTTACACAAATCACAAACTAAACATTAGTTATTCGAAGTTAATTTCAATTAAAATTGATTAAATAAGAATATCATTTTTCTCCTAACAAAATACAATAGGTGAAATGTTTTTCTAAAACTTATAAATAAAAAAAAAAAACAAAACAAAAAACAGTTGCATGATTTTATTTTGTTTTTAAAATAGATATATTTAGAATACATTTTTAAGTGTTTAATTTAAAAATAAGTCATCGGTGGAAAATTAAAATGTTTGACCACCAAGATAAAAATATTTTGTTATTAAATCAATCCAAACCCAGATAATTCTATTGTATTTGTTTTCCAAGAATTTATTTGCATTATTATTTTTAAAGGGAGGAAACATTTTTAATGATCTTTAATCATCTGTCCAATTTCAAAATTAAGTTAAAATAAAAGAAAATGTTTATTTTTAAATATTTTTTTTTTACTATATTTGGTTAATAGTTCCATTTTTTTACCATTCATCTTTTAGTAATTTATTTTTGTTTTAAAATTTTGGCTAGAATTTAAAAAGAATTATTCAAGAAGAGAACTAAGGGGAAAAAGTTATCGTATACACAATGCTTTTTTTTTTTTCTGCAGCAATTAATAAACTAAAATTAAAAAATTTTCACAATTGGAATTCCAAAAGAAAAAAAACTTAAAAAGGTTTTAAATAATAATCTCAATTTAGTTTAGTCGTTTTACATTCAAATATAACAAATTATTGTATTAATTTTTATTTTACCTAAAAAAAGCTTCAAACATACTTGGATATTTTTTTTAAGAATAGTTGAAAATAAAAAGACTAATATTTAAAAATTAAATTTGCAACAAGTCAAACGAGTTAAAACTATGTTTTCACCAAATATATTTCTTTTCTCAAGATAAAGAAAAGAAAAGAAAAAGAAAATTGCTTTTTCTCTATTTAAAAATCATTTTTCACACTAATGTATTTGGCAGTGATGTGACTAAAATATCGATAACAAACAATGATGTAAAATGATTCCATATTATTATAAGCATGGTTTTTTTTTCAATACTAATTCAAGTGGACACGGAAGATTCTTCAAAGTATTGAATAAATTAAATAGTCATAAATTAGGATAAATTTAGTTTAAAAGTAATGGAGTAAAATTGATATATATATATATATATAATAAGAATGTTTTGTTGTTTTGTTTTGTTTAGATATATAAACATAAAAGGAAAAAGAATAAAGAATAGATTAATTGATAGAAAGGGGTAGTAGGTTTAGGAAATTGATAGGTTATATATTGGTAGTGAGAGATGATTGTTATTGTCCAAAAGTATAGTGAAGCAATTTTAGGACCACAAGAAGAACCCATCAGCATCTTTTCAGATGATGCACTAACAATGTGCTGTGGGGACTTACTCTCTTAATTATCTCACAACATTTGGTCCCTTCTCCATTTTTTTTCTTTTTCTTTTCTATTCTTTTCTTAATTCTATTTTCTTTCCTCTATTATTTTAACTTTTAAGGACATTTTGTAAAAACGAAAAATTTATAATTCTAAAATATGGGTATGACCATACCAACACTAATGTATTAGAATCTATTAAAAATTTAGTACTAAATTGGTTAATCACTTACGAGTTTTCATTCCTTTTAATATATTCTTATATCGGATAATTGCAATTAGATTTTTTTTTTTAATTTTCAATTGTAGAAATTGAGTATTTAAAATTTTCAATTGGTTAATCACTTAAGAAATGTATCTTGAACTAAGGTCCCTCCTCAAACTTATAATAGTTATTTTTGGATTCAAATGATAAAATTAAACTCTTAAACGTAACTTATACAATTGTTACCATTATTTTATATATTTATATATTTTAACGGCTCTTTTTTTTTTTTTTTGTAATGATGGAAAGTGTTAATTGAAATCCATATTACTATATTTTGGAAGTGGTTTTTACAATTTGTCGTAACTTTTTATGGTAATATATACTATTTTTAATATCTTTATATGGAAATACATTTTTGAAAATTGTCAAGGATCATGTTTGATAACCATTTTATTTGTAACTTTTTAAATTTATGATTGTTTCCTTCCAATTTTCAATTATAGAGGTTACGTTTCAAATTAACAAAAACAAAAATAAATTTATTATGTATGTATATATATGTACGTATGTATATATGTGTATAGTGAGTTCATACATCTTAATTGATTTCTCAAAACTATGTTATTTGAAAGGTTAAATATCTCACAATATATACTTTTTTATTTGTTCTTTTTCAACCATGAATTGTTGAAGTTTCTAGGTTCTCCAATGATGACAATGATTAATTTTATTTTTATATGGTTACATTCTAACTATTTTATTAAAGAAAAAAAAAAGCATCACATAATAGCACGATCCACTAGAATTCTCTATCGAACCATCTATTTTTTCACTTTAGTTTCAGTTTTTAATGATCACGTCAAAGTCATCTCTCTATAAATTGCAATTGTATTCTCTCTATAAATAGCAATTGCATTCACATTCATAAACCATGTATGTAGATATGATACTAATTAAGTGAATTTTATTTTTTAACATATATATCATGCTATTTTTATAAAGTTAGATGTTCAACTTTGATGAGTCATTACAATATGTATAATGACCAATAAGCGTAGACTTAATTTAATATCACATACTACTCTTATGCATGCACTGTGTAAAATCGAAATTGGATAAATCCTCTAAAAGCAATTAATAAAACAGAAAAACAAAAAATTATTTCACACATATTTTAATTAAACAAAATATAAATGCTCCTACTTCTAAAAAAACATTTTTGACTGTTTAAACAAAAAGAAGTGAAGTTTTGTTTGCATTAAATTTTTATTAGTTTCTAAAATTAGAAAAAATAATAAATTTTTTTTCTAAATTTAAAAACGACTCTACTAATAATAAAAAATAATTTTAAAATGACATAATTTTAGTTTTAAAAAAATTAGCTTAAATTCATATAAAAGTAAGAGAATTCAAACCCAATTTAATCATTAGGTTAAAAACATCAAAATTTTAGTAAAAACTACTCTAAAAATATGATTATATTTGTATATAGTAAAATAAATTAAATATTTATAAGTTTAATATAAAAGACTACTAAACTTTGATATTATTTAAAATTAAAATTTCAATTAATTAAAGAAAGGTAAACAATAACTCTCAATGAACTACTAAAATAAAATTATAGAAAAAAAAAAAACAAAATCATTGATGGAATAAAAACATTATCTTCTCCATCCAAAAGATACATCACAATCAATGGTTTGGAATGATCAACATGTGTGGGAATTATTAAAAACTCAAATTTGGATGTTGAAATGTTTACAACTTTAATTTAATTTATGAGCCACATCTATTGAGATTTTTATATTTTTCAAAATATGGTTGGAATGATCAACCAAAGTCATTTTCCAATCTAATATAAGAATCAATATGAACAGTGACTAATCATTAATACATGAAACATGATATAAATGGAATTATTTACATAGCTAAATTACAAATTCATTTTTCTTTTGTTTCTTCTGAGTTTTTTCTAATAATATATAATCTCCACATTATCAAAACTGTCTCCTTTTAGATTTTAGAATCTCTCTCTATAGATTATCATTTAATATTACATGTGTTCAATAAATTGTTATATATGGTTGGAAAAATACTTTTCTTTTTTATTCTAACATTTTAGGTCTCGGTTTTATTTGGTGCATTTAATCTCTATGGGTTGGATTTTGTTTTAGTTTAGTTTTTAGGTTTCAAAATAATGTAATTTTATTTCTGAAATTTAATTTTTTATTTTAATTTGGTGCATAAATTTTAAGATTTAATATACTTTTAGTCTCAAATTTTTATTAAATATTTACTTTTAGTCTTCATTTGATGCCAATGTCTATCGATTAATTTTAAATAAATTATGAATGAATTGAAAATGTTATTTTTAACTTTAAAGGTGATGAAAAATAGTGGTTCATTTGTTTGTCTACTAAATTCCTAACAAATTTTTAAAAACCATTTTATTTAGTTTTTAAAAATTTGGAATAGTCCTTTTTAAAGATTATATAACAAAATGAGAAAAATCAATACATTCAAGTGTGTCAAAATAAACATAACTCAACTGAAAAATTAGTTCTACTTATACTATCAGTTTTAAAGTCAGAAATTCAATTCTTCCACTCCACATGTTGACAGAAAAAATAATCAAGCCGAATTATTATTTATAAGCTTAATCATCGATCGCGATTTAGTTTTGAAAAACTAAACTTATTCAGGGTAAACTACTTCAAACTCTACAAAAGTTTCTTTGTTTTATTTATATATTTTCTAATATTATTTTTAAAATATGAGTAGAGGATCTGTAGGCATCACAATTTTCATAATTTACCCTCAAAATATCAATTAAATTTTAGATCAAAGTCCATGTTAAATTTGATCATTCATATTAGTTTAGAAAACAACAAAAAATTGATTAAATTTACAACATTTTCTTAGATTAGAAAAACCAAAAAATATTGAAATTAAAGTATTAATTTTTCTAATTAATATGAAAATAAATCGGCTCAATCCTAAAAACTCAGAGAAAACAGGGGTGGCTCAAGATATGAATGAGAATAAAAAATGTCAGTGCGTAAATTAAAAATACTTTATTATTTGTTCTTCATATCACAATTTCAATTAAAATCATTTCAAAATCTCTCTAAAAATAGATTTAGGAAAAACGTATGAAAAGGATAAACATGTCTATTTTAAATACTATCTCGGGAGAAGAGGGTGAGACTAATGTTAGGGACTCACGATGTATTTTTTCGTCAAAATGATCAACTTATCACAATTGACATAGTATATTTGACTATGAAGTATAATGGTTAAAATCTTCCATTCTTATATTGTTTGTATGAATATGTATATGTATATATATGTACGAAAAAATACTACATTGGTCAAAGGGATATACAGTTTATCAAACTAACTCGTAATAATGTATCATTTCTCAATGTCGACCATATCATAGTAAATATAGTAGAAATTTTAAATTTAATTTTGATTATATATTTTGAAAATTACTTTAAACACTTATCATTTGTTGATAGGACAATGAGGTTGTACATGTATCATCCATTTCCTTCGTATAACATTGCAATTTGTTTTTTTTTTAAAAAAAAATTGTCACATATTTTTAAATTAATTTACAAATTAGTTTTTCCCAAATATATATCGTCCCTCTAATCCATATGAGACTTTGGTGCATCTTCAACCATATTCAACCTCCTAAACTCATTGTCACTAAAGTTACAAACATACTGTATGAACCTATTTTTATAAAAACAAATAAATAATTAATGTATAAGATATGATGTTAAATATTGAATTATTGTACAACCAAAATACTCATTGTCACTCATTATTCTTTTAACATGAAAATTGCAATAATGTGCCACATTATTGAATATTAGGAAAATGTGTTTATGATCCACACAAATGTTTGAATGAGATAAAAATACTTAACCCTAATTGTTAGTAAGTAAAAAATAATTTAGCAAGAATTAGCCATGTGTAAATTCATGCAAAAGTGTGGTTGTGTGTTGATGACATACCATATATAATAATGAAAAGGTTGAAAAAGGAAAAGAGAAACAGAGAATCATTCACACAAATCCATGTTCTTTTTATATGTTTGCACAGTAGAGTGAGAGCTGAAATGAAGAGCCAATATTTTTATGTGAATTTGGTAGTTGTTAAGTTTGCAATAACCCTTCACATGAATAATAATGTTCCCTCCATTTACTTCATTTGCTGCAATATTTGGTCCACATCTTTAAATAAAGATGTTGACTTGACAACTCTTTTACAAATATATTTTATTTTAATTTTCTTTATATTTTTTTTCTAAATAATCTTCTTGATCATTTTTTCACTTTTTTTTACTCAAGTCAGTTTGTTTTTCATAAGTTTTTCTTGAAATTTCACACAAATATTTAATATCCGTTTTATTTCAGTTTTTAATATTCGATATAATTATCGGCAAAAAAAAAAATCAAAACTACGTACAATTGAGACTCTATTCCCTTTTTGTTTGATGATATATCTTATTGGGAGATGATACAAGACGGTCTCCATAATAATTTGGCGCACCCCAAATCTATTGTATCTTTTTTAAAAAAAAGCATACATCATGAATACTATGTTAGCTCAACTATTTAATATAAATGTTATTATTAATTACTAATATTCGAATTAATTTATATTTATTTAATTACCTTTAGTAATTAAACTAAATAATTTAATTAATGTTTAATATAAAATATTTTTTATTTTAAGTGATTAAATAATTAACTAATATAGCAATCTATCACAAGAATACTAAACTTATTATACAATCTTCCATTTTGATCTACCTATTATATAGGTATGTATGTAGGAATGTACGTATGTATGTATATATGTATGTATATATGTATGTATGTGCACCCGCATATACATACGTACACGTATACAAATAAATGCACACATATACCTAGTAATTTTAATATTAGCCAATTTAATTTTAGATTTTTCTGTATTTTTTATTTGACTAAAATTTGTATATAAATATAGAAATTTTTTTTAGATAAAGCATAGTTGACTAAAATTTTACATTTTCATTCAAATATAGTTGGAGTAGAGTTTAGTATATCACCAAATGTTAGATTATTCCCATGTTTTTATTTAGATTTGGAATAGAATTTTAAAATAGACTGTGAAATTTTATTTAATAAAAAAAATTGGTTATGTTCAAATTTAATCGTCCCAAATGGAATGAAATTAAAAAAAATTTAAACTTATATTTTGATTTAAATTTGACCATTCTGTAGATTATAATTTGAAATAAATTCTTTGTGAATATTGCAAATTGGATAAGTTTGTTTAAAATAATTTTTACTAATTTTTTTAATATTAATAATTTGTTTTGTGAGGTAATGAAAAATGATGGAGGAGAGAGAACTAAGGACGTAAATGAAAATTATCAATACATATGTATAACTTCAAAAGTAAACATTATTGAAGTTTATTTAAGACTACGTTGTGAAGTACAAATGAATTGATTATTTTAACCAACTCAATCCAGCTCAAGTTATAGATGAAACCGTAGAGAAAAACATTTTTTATAGAATGAATAAGAAAAGAAA
>CM046886.1:24105555-24243014 GCA_025688845.1 Cucumis hystrix | reverse complement strand
TATTCTAATTAATTTATATTTATTTAATTACCTTTAGTAATTAAACTAAATAATTTAATTAATGTTTAATATAAAATATTTTTTATTTTAAGTGATTAAATAATTAACTAATATAGCAATCTATCACAAGAATACTAAACTTATTATACAATCTTCCATTTTGATCTACCTATTATATAGGTATGTATGTAGGAATGTACGTATGTATGTATATATGTATGTATATATGTATGTATGTGCACCCGCATATACATACGTACACGTATACAAATAAATGCACACATATACCTAGTAATTTTAATATTAGCCAATTTAATTTTAGATTTTTCTGTATTTTTTATTTGACTAAAATTTGTATATAAATATAGAAATTTTTTTTTTTTTAGATAAAGCATAGTTGACTAAAATTTTACATTTTCATTCAAATATAGTTGGAGTAGAGTTTAGTATATCACCAAATGTTAGATTATTCCCATGTTTTTATTTAGATTTGGAATAGAATTTTAAAATAGACTGTGAAATTTTATTTAATAAAAAAAATTGGTTATGTTCAAATTTAATCGTCCCAAATGGAATGAAATTAAAAAAAATTTAAACTTATATTTTGATTTAAATTTGACCATTCTGTAGATTATAATTTGAAATAAATTCTTTGTGAATATTGCAAATTGGATAAGTTTGTTTAAAATAATTTTTACTAATTTTTTTAATATTAATAATTTGTTTTGTGAGGTAATGAAAAATGATGGAGGAGAGAGAACTAAGGACGTAAATGAAAATTATCAATACATATGTATAACTTCAAAAGTAAACATTATTGAAGTTTATTTAAGACTACGTTGTGAAGTACAAATGAATTGATTATTTTAACCAACTCAATCCAGCTCAAGTTATAGATGAAACCGTAGAGAAAAACATTTTTTATAGAATGAATAAGAAAAGAAAATTAAAAAACACAAAATTAAAAGAAAGCAAAAAAAAAAAAAAAACACAATAATTTATTAACATGGAAAACCTCCAAATCGAAAAAAAAAAACAATAAACTATAAAACATTCTTCTATGTGAAAATTATTACAAAGAAAAAAAAAACTCTTTAAAAGCATCATATCACTTACACAAATGAGTTAATATATCAAACTTAAAATGTTTCAAATTAAAATAATTTAAAACAAATGACCTAAACGTGTTTGGAGTTCATGAACAACAAACTAGAAAACACAAATGAGTTAACTTCTTTTATGGTGTTTGGAGTTCTTCGATAATTTTCTTGAATTTTCAAAGGTGAGATAACTACTCTTTTCATATTTTACCAAAACTCAACAAAAATACCTTTTTTTAGCACCAACAAAAGAAAGTTTAGAAACTTGAATCTCATGTCTTGTTTCAAAGAGAAGAGTACGATTATGTAAATTAGTATTGAGGTAAAACTTGCAACTGAACAAAAGATTTCTCATGTCTTGTTTAAAGGAGAAGAGTACGATCAAGTAAATTAGTATTGAGTTAAAACATGTAATTGAACAAAGCATTTAGTACATTTATATATTTAAGATGAGACTTTTATTTAATAGGGAAAAACTATTTTTTGAGAGATACTTTGAAGAGAGAATATAATGTTAAAGAAAGAAAGTACTCCTAATTTGTATTATATAACAAATGGCCGGTAAAAGAGTACTTGAAGTAGTTGAGATATTTATAGTTTCAATAAATTAGAAAAGCTTATAACAAAAAAGTATCATACCCTCACTATGTTATAAATTTATGAATGGGTTCTTTTAATCATAAACTAAAAAGAGCATATTTGTTACTTAATGCATGAATTGATTGATTTGAAAATAGAATCACTTTTAAAGAAAGAGAGAGAAAATAATTGTTTCAAGAAAAAACTTCTTTACATAAAAAATAAAAAAAAATAGGACAAATTTAGCAATTCTAACTTTTTGGGTAAAAAAGAAAAATAAATATACTACTTAAATCATATTAAAAAAAAAACTAATTATCGAAATTAATATTAAATAGAGAGAAAATAACATCACAAATTCAAATATACAATTCCTTTACTGAAATTTTTTTAAGACAAATTTAGCAATTCTAACTTTGTTCCTAAAAAGGTAAAATAAATATCAAACTTAAAAAAAGTCTTAAAAAAATATTAAATAGAGAGAAAATACTACTATCTTCATCAAGTCAATCAATTCAAAAGCTAAACAAAATATAATACCATAAATTTGATAATTAATTATATCAAAATTCCACTGTTTTTTTAATAAGGTTAAAAGAAAAACTCCGCCCCTACATTCTTTCACCCATGTTCTCTGTAATCAATAATATAATAAAATGTGTCAGAATAACTTAGTTCAACAGACACGTTTCTATACACTTTTGAATTCAATTCATCTTAGCTCTTTTTATATACATTAAAAATTATTCATTTAGGCTTTTGTAGTTTAAATTTTCGTTTGTTTTGATCATTTAAGTTGAAGAAAAAATACACATTTTTTTCCTATAAAAATAAAATGCAAAAATGATTACTTTTAAAAGTATAAAAACTAAAAAAAAAAAAGATAGAACGGACATATTGAAAAGTATACAGATAAAAAATAAACCAAAAACAAAAAGTAGATAATGACAACCAAAATAATATTTAAACCCTACCATAAAAACTCAGTTACTTTCTCCTATATTTGATGATAGTGTGCAGTCAATTTTCAACCTTATATTAAAAGAAGAAGAAGATAGTTATGGAAGTTGGGTATTTACTTTGAATTTAAATTCTTTGGCAGAGAAAACATGAGCCCTCTTTTTGACATTTCTTACAACTTGATCTGAGCTTCTCTGTGGTACTTCACTGATCATAGCCCTAAAGACAGATAGATTAAAAAAAGAGTTTGCTTTTTTTTGGGTTAAATTGATGAACTTCTAAGCCTTACACTCTGCAATTCTACCATTCTAAAAGTGGTCCTAAACTAAAACTCCAACAGTACTTATTAATGTCTTCTTTTTCTTTCTTTCTTTCTTTCTTTTTTTTTTTTTAAATCTATGGATCTTTTTAGCACTGCTCAATTCCTCGAACACAGCTTGAGAGGGGAAAAAATTGTACTTGGGAGACTTTTTTGTGTGTGTGTACTGTATAGGGCCCTCTTTTGAGGTGATGCAAAGGAAATCGAAAGGGCTTTGGAAACCCATAAAAAGATGAGCAGAAACATATAAATAAACATATCTAATGAAAATATTATATATATCTACCAAAGTACAACTGCCTTAACTAGTAATGTTTGTTGAAAACCAACTCAAAATTACAAAACTTTTCTTGCTAAAACAGTAGTGCTCAACTTTTACTTTTTTGGATTTGTTTTGTTTTTTAGTTTGTAGGTTGGATTTGTCATTTTAGTTGTCTTTGGTTTGGTTTCTTTTTTAAAAAAATTTAGGATACTTTATATGTTAGTTTAGAGCGATGGAAGAAAGAAAAGTAAATACCGAGTTTTGATCGGATAGAATAAGTTTTTGTATTTGAGTTTTGTATGCATTTCATTTTTACGTTTAAAATGAGTGATGAAGATGCTACAAATGTGTTAATTTAGTTGAGATATCTCAATGCATTATTTCTCCTATTCCATCTCCACTAATATCTTTTATTTTGATCCAAAATTTGAGTATGAAATGTTTTAAATGTGTGATTTCTAAATATTCTCGAGATTTAAAAGATTCGCAATAGATATGAGTTGTTAGGGTAGTTTAAGTCCTTGGATACTTTTAATAAGGTACGCTTATTTTTTTATTTTTTTTTATTTTTTTAATATCCTCTTTTATTTTATAAATTTTTAAAAAATGAGAAGGTATCGATGGGGTCTTATATATGTTTTCTCGTCCCACTCAATTAAATTGTTTTTCCTATTTTCACTTCAATAGATATATACATTGTAGAAATGTAAAACTTTCACGTATTAATTACTCGGGGATGTTATTATGATTTAGATTGACGGTAGAAAAACACTCTTTTATTTTCTTTTCTTATAGTCAAAGGATCTTGACATCATGGTATTTTGATTGTATTACCTTAGTGGTTATTAGGTTATTTATCTATTAGGTTGGTTGTTGTGTCTTTAGAGAGTTTTTTTTTTAAAGCATATTGGTTAATCTTGTATTGTGTGAAGAACGGGTGCTTAAGTTTCTTCTGCTATGTGTGTGTTACATTGCTCACACTTGAAGAGATTACTTTACTGATTATCTCTGACGATCTTGTGAGATAATTTGTGTTTGACAAGTTGAACCATGTTGTATGAGAAAAGAAGTTCAGTGGTTAGGAGGAGGCTACAATACTATAGTGTTGGAGTGAATAATTTATGATTCTATTAATTAAGGAGAGTCAATCAAGCATATCAACTATTTAGAGAGTAGCCTAAGTGATCATTAGTCTAATCTTGTTGTCTAAATATTAAGTTGTTGCTTGTAATCCTTTCCTATACTCTAGTGAACATTCTTCTTATTTGGACATAGCTCCTAGACGTAAATGTTGTCCACCAAACTAGGTTACCAAGTTGTCTCTTGTGTTATTTCTCCTTTATCTTTGCTACTATTTGAATTTACTTTGTTGATTAGCTTTTCATAACTTTTGAACCAACATTGTATATCTCTAGTTCATATGTGTTGTTTTCTTAGAAGATATATAAATGTCTCAATGAGTTGAGCTAAACTCAAATGAACTAATCATATAAGCTCGTGATTATTAGAGATCTATTGATCAGTCCAAAGAGAGAATTCCCGTTGAAAAAGTTTAAACAAAATTCATCCAAATATACACAGCCCCACAACAATAACTATTAGGCTGCAACTCTTCTGAACTCTACACAGAAACTAAATTTAATTTAATTAGGTTAAAAGCTAAAAGCTAGAACAAATTATTTAAGATAAAAATAAAAATAAAAAGTGGGGAAAATATATAAATTAAATGTGTGTATTATTAATGAGAAGAAAGTTGAAGGTGGGAATTGGGAGGTGGAGAGAAGTAAGGGAGTTTATGGGTATAAGATTTATTGAGAAATTAAAAGCAAATCTGAAGCTCTCTTCTATGGATTCTACAATTATTGAATCTCTGATTCCTTTTACACATTTTTGTGAACCAATCATTTATTGATGAAAACCCTTTCTTTTATTCTTCTTTTTCTTTTCTTTTTCTTTTTGGAAAATGACATCTGTCTCTCTTTGCTTTATTTCTCTTATGTGTGTGTGTATATTAGTTATAGTTATAGTGATTGGTCAACTAACTATTATTATATATTCTTCTTCTTCAATTGTGCATGTAACTTAGGACAAATTTTCCTATAATTTATTAAAAGAAAAGATTGGATGAAGTCTCTACATCCAATCAAAATAATATCTCATATATATATATATATATATATATACACACTTGTTGATCTACTAAAACTAATAAGTCGAAATTCTTATATCGAAGTAAGTTTAACTCAATGATGAATTGGTATGACTTTTGTCATTCAATTATCATTCTATAATGTTGTACTAAGAAAAATTCAAACTCTTTTGTATTTAATTATGATGCTATCTTGTATTTGGAAGGTTTTCCTCTAACTTAATTATCTTTCTTTTTTTTTTGTTATCATTTTGAACATTGAGCTCTACTTTTAGTTATATATCACTACATAGTTTTTGCACTAAAACGTGATGGAATCGGTGGTAGGATGCTATGAATGTGTCAACTTTAATTGAAATATTCAATGCGTCTATGAAGATCTCTGCTTGATCTCTATTACATTGTTAAAAAGATTTATAACAATAAATCTTGAAAGCTTTTAAGAAAAAAATAGATGAAAGTGGTGGAATTAATTCCTATTTGTGGTAGTAATTTGATTTTCATCTGTTCTTTTTTTGTTTTTTTTTGTAAGTTAATTAAAAGTTTGTAACAAAAAATAGTTTAAAACCTTAACTTAGGGTAATGAATGGAATGATATATTAAATTGCAATAATAATTCTTAATTAAATGTTTGATAGCAATTGCAACCATATTCTTCTGTTATGTTCAAAGGGTATAAAATTCATATTACCAAATTTGAAAGCTACACCACAATATGTATAACCTAATTTTTATAATTAATTACATGAACATGTTGGGTTCAATTTATTTATCTTTTTTGTTTTGGCATTTTGAAGTTATTACTTCCCTGAACATACTGCCTACTACCCCTTCATTGTAATGAGTGAGATGGTGAAAAAAAATAAAAGAAAACCTTTTAGAATGGTCCCTTGCAATACACTTAAGAGACCCCATTGATCCCTCTTTGTCTCTTGAATTTCATTTTTATCTGAGAACTTTCAAACGGGTTATTCCTCTTAATTTTGAGATAGAACTCTACATATCATACTTGTCTAGATAGGCATTCAGTTCAAAAACTAGAAATTGAGATTTGATTCAAGAACGATGGATCTAGAAAAGCACCATCTTGAAGTGGTAGATATAAAGGACTTACACTCTAAAACACTCTTTGAAGCAATAGGACACGTCATGACATTCAACAAGAAAATATGCATTGCTTCCAAACTTGGTTCACAATATATTAGATATAAACACAAAGTTCTATCTCAAAACTAATTAGGAGTAACAAGAGTAACTTTGATAAAAAATTTGAAATCTCTTCATTATCTTTCCAATGTAAGATTTTCAACATGTATATTTACCAGTTCAAGAATATGGTTTTTTTGGGTACTTCAGGGTCTCTTCGTTATCTTTCTAATATGGGATCCTTAATATGCATCTTCAAGAATATATAAGGTATAACACTCTCGGTATATACCACTTTTAAACTAAATATATATTCATTTGGAGTACTTTATCAACTTTGATATCATATTGAAAAAAATGTAAAGTTTTATTTCAAAGTTAATTAGTTTTTAATGATGAAGCTCTATGTTTATCTAATAACGATACACCAGAGAGACAAAGCCAACTACTACAAACTTAATTAGGTCGAAAACTTTAGATGATTTAAAACATTTAGTTTGATGTTTCTTTAGAAGATGTTTAATTCTTTATGCTGTGGTCCGATAACTGACCATGAGAAAGAATACAATACATTTTCATTACTTGGGAAGTGAATGTTGTGGGGCATCATTTGAAACATCCCGATCCCTTTTCGACCTTTCATCATCCTAAGGGATATTTCATTTGAAAGAATTGAGTTGATTATTATTATAGAAGTAACATTTAATATAATGATTTTTTTTTAATTTTAATTATTTATGTACTTGTTTTTTCTACCAATCCAACTTGACCTAACATGAGGGTCAAACACCCATTTAATTAATTAATTAATTAGCTTAAGTGGTAATATTATTAATGTTTCTTTACCCACATAAGATTCCCTTAATTTTATCCCATTTTTTAACATTTATAAATGAAGTATATAAGACTTGATATCAATGGAAGTCTTGAAAAGTACTTATCATATGATTAAAGAATCCACACCATAAAAATTGTACTTTTTCTAAATATTATGTATGCTTCCTTACATTTCTTTTTTCCCATAATACTCTTATCATGTAGTTATTTTCGCCCAATAATTACTTTTAACTTCATTTTCAAAATGACCATAAGTCGAACTTTGGGGTAAATTTTAATTATTGACCTAAGAATTAAGTTTTTATTTTAATCGTTGTTATTTGAAATTTGTTTCGAAAATACTATTTGATATTTTCATTTTGTTCAATTAAAATGACAATTGATGCAACGACTGAAGAGCATACATGATATCATTTCCAACATCATTATATTCACAATAGACACAAAAATGGTTTGAAGTTTATCCAAAAAAAAAAAAAAATAGAATGTTAGACATTGTTAATGTTTTCGAATGACGTTCTTAATTCAAGTGAGCATCTTCATCACTACCACGTCACTCCACGTTAAATTTTCGATATAAAGGATTTCAATTTCAAAACAAAAAAACCTATGAAATGTAGGCTTTTAAGAAAATAAATTGTATAGTTGTAACCTAAGGGGACATTTGTAAAAAAAATGAAGAACATTTTTTTATAAATTAGCTAAGTTTATAGGATGGTCCATTTGGAATTAATAAATAGACCAAGTAACTTTATTCATAAATAATGTTCGCTTTGCACTTATTGGAGTTTTTTTTTTTTACTCAGTGGTCCATCAACAGCCACTTGAAATTAGTACATACTTTTTCAAAAAAGTTTGAGTTTGCTATCTGTGGATCATAAATATTGTAGGCTCAAGAAAGTGGAACTTGAATTAGTAATGCTCAATAAAGTTTCTGTTTTCCACAAATTGACCCATAACTCAATTTTATCTTTATATTTTCTTTGTAATTACCTTAACATTCTCTAGTTAAACAGTAGAATTTATAGTGGTAAGTCTCTAAAATCACCTACTATGACAATAAAGAATTGCTGAAAATATGATGACCCAAAATTTGGTGAACAAGTTGTAGCTCAAGTGATAGTGTTGATTTAGCATCTACCTGATTTGTTGATCCTTTGAATGAATAAGTTATTCCATTTCTCACATGAGAAGATTCAGAATTATTTCAGTAAATCAATAATCAATTTGTGGTATCCAAATATTGGCTAGAGTGAAGTGTAGCTTATTTATTTTCTTCCCCCTTTTCTTTTTCTAGGGAGGGGATGCCATTTAGTATCTGTATAGTCTCCTTTTGCACCATCTTCACTACTTCACCTATTTTCTTCTCTTGTTTCTAGGGAGGGTGTGGCCATCAGATCTCAGGATCATGTTGATAGAAACATCAGACATTTCTATCTTAAAAAGGCCAAGCGCTTCCTTGACATTTGCTCTTCCATCCGTGCAATGAACTTGATTTTGGAAATCTCAAGCAGAAGCACAAGAGTTCATTTCAGTGAGAATCTGACGGTACCTAATGTAATCTGAGGTATTTTTTATTCCAGGAGTTAAATCTGACAGGAATCTCAAAACTGCTGACAAACGTTGTGGATCATTGGTTGCAAAAGCAGCTTGAAGAAACAAGGCCGGCCGGACTGTGTCAACCTGCATCATGTTTTTGGAAAGTCATTCTCAGTTTTGTGAATCAGAAAGGTTACTATTAAATGAAACACAACAGAGATTCAGAGACGTTCAAAATATATGAATCAAATCGACAACATGTGCATAGCTTAAGTCCTCACACCGTGAAACACAGCAAGAAAATTCTTCCAAATTCAATATATTTGGGAAAGGTGAGGAACAATAATTAAAATATCAATGTCGATATCATTTGGATACATGGATGTATCGGACAAAATATCATTATTATCCACTCATATTCTTCTTAATCATGAAATGTTAAAATATCATTTCAATTAATACTTGGAACTTTTTCACTTTCAAAATAAGTTGTATATCTTCTTTGAACCCCAAAAAAAATTCATTGAAGAAATGAAAAGAAAAATCAAGCATTAACATTTCATATTGACATGGATATTCATATGAGATATAAAAAAAAAATACCTTAAACTTCCTTGTGTAGCGCAATGCTTCGAGGTAATATCCATCTTGCACGAGCAGCGACACATAATCATGATGTAGAGAAAGCTGCCGGAGCATATCCAGTCCCAGTTTCCTTGTGGGGAAATTATGGCGACCAGACTCCAATAATTGCAAGGCAACCTCTTTAGAAGGTTCTAGAATCTGTCAGAAGAGAAAAGACCTCTTTAACTGGTGCATTCATTTGTGTCCCTCTCACCCTTCCGGGAAGACCTTGTAAGAAAAGATTAATACCTTTTGGTGCACAAATAATCCAATTTCTGTGTATCGTTCATTGCGAGCTAATATTTGGACTGTCAAGACATAGATGTTTGGGTTTACTTTGATCTTTTCCATATTAACCCTACAAAAAAACGGAAAAGGAGGGAAATACCAAATGAACATACAGAAAAATGTACAAACTACGCTTATGGTTATGGTTGATGGCCAGGCCATTAAACCAATATGCAAATTCGAAAACTTAAATCAACAGCCATTTATTATAAAATTGTACGGCAGTAGATTAAATTTCTTGAAACCCTATACTTGGAACTTATCCATAGTTTTTATTTCTCAATCACATCAAGTATCAACAAGAAGTAAATCACATAATGATCAAACCGCTAGCATTGTACTAAAGAGAGTATAGAACGATGATTTTGAAATCATAACCATTACCCGTTGAACACATGGGTAAAGAAATTGGCATGCTGCAATCAGAATAAGACCCTGTTTGGCTGTTTCTACGAGAGAATTCAAAACACTTTGAAATTGAAAGAATATCGAATACCTGCGGAGGAACTCGATAATTATAGCCAGCAAGTAAGAAGGGTCTCCAACTATCTCTTCCTCAATGGGAGCAAACACAAAGCTGTACATCTCATCTGGTGAGATAGATGGTGACGAAATCATAGATCCCTCATCAGAGACATCGTCATTCAACCGAATACATCCGGGACCAAGATGTTGATACTGTGAAGATGATGCCTGAGCTTCAACTATAGACTGATGGTTGCCTGGAACTGTATTTAGTTGTTCAATGTCAGCATTCTCCTCAGAATCTGAAGATGGAAATATTGAAGTTCTGTGAAGGGCTTCACTTTCCACTCCAGCAGCTGAATCACGGTTATTAGAACCAGGTACAGGGCCAGAGCCACTATCTTGAGGCACAACCGACTGCGATCTGTCGGTTTTTGATTCCTTGTTATTAGGACCTACTTTGGTCATGCGAGTATATGACGAGATTAGAACTTCTATAGCCTTAGCAACACTAGCCACTGGCCTGTGCTCCAGAATTGTAGTTCTCGTCAAGGTCAAGCACAACTGTTTAGCCTGAACATCAGCAGGAATTATTTAATATCAAAGAAAGAAATACTTTTGACATTCGCCCAAAAAATAAATTGGGAACCACAACATAATTATAGCCAATACACCTACGAAACCTATGTTAGAGGCAAAAACAGTAAAGGGATGGCAGTATCAGCTCAGGGGCTGGGTGGTTAAAATGGTTTGTGTTAGTCTTGTCCCTAAGCGGTAGTTGGTTAGTTATGAATATAAGTAAGAAGCACAGACACTGACACTACATGAATTCTTGTATTTGAAGCACAAATCCTCGTACCAAACAGTGAAACTAAAGCTCTACCTTGCTAACTTCTAATTTACGTCGCTGCAAGAATTCTAGAAGTGATGGCACTTCAGAGCTACTTGAAGCAATTGCCTGCCATTAAAAAAGAACTTAAGATCCTAAAATTTTGCATGATAAGAAACAGTTGATATTAAATTACAACAATAATAACCTCCAAGTCTATATGTATCTTCCATACTAATTTGTTGACATGATCACAAATCAGGTCTGGGACAAGAAACTTCCAACCATCCCCATAAACAATTGCTTCATCAGGTACCGCATCAGCTTCTAAATTAGCATTATCTTGCTTACTACTTCGGACATCAATATTGGGTCCAGGAAAACCTCTCGACAACAAAGGAAGTGGAGCAGATATGGGTGCCCTCGAATCAGTAAAAATATCATAAAGAATAACTACTTTTGCATCGACTTGATGAACAAGCAACACGTTGTCAACCACGCTCACAGCAATCGAGCTCGAGTAGATTGGCAAAGAACCCTGCAGAAAACAATGAGTGCAAAGTAAGCATAACATCCCTCTAGTCTATATTTGATGTCAAAGAGTTAACTTAGAAATCTAGAACAGATACAAAGCCTGATTAATGTATGCAGCACCCTCAGCAAAGTTTGATCCCCTATGAACCATAACACGAAGAGAACTAGAATTTAATGAAACCTGACTAACGATATAATCGGACTTTTGACAGACAACTGCATGGTAAAGCTTATTGATGGAGCAATCCATGCATAACCCATTCAACAAGTGTGTATTAACTTTTCTCCAGTTAGGAATGAAATCAAAATATGAATGAGATTTTGGTTTTAAATCCTTTTGTTTATTCTTACTCACTTCTTAACAATTTCATTCTACATTAATTGCAAATGTAGAACAAGAAATATTAAAAAACTTCATCGACAATATGATAAAATATGAAATACAATTTAAGCAACCAAAGAAATAATTATCCAGATTGAAAGGTACAAGATTAGGCGCTTGTTTTGTAGCTATCTTTAGCATAGAATTTACGTTCTATACCAGACAAAAGCCATTTCATTTATAAAAAATTTTCACTACAAGATCCCACAAGGAAACTACTTGGGAATAACATCCCAAATAAGGGTAGAGTATGAGAACAGACGTGAACACCACCTACTGAGACCACCTACTAAATTTTGAGGAACCACAGTAACTCCACCACATAACCTATCACCATTGGCCCATTACAATGACACTTGTAATGATCTTGTCAAATTAAAATTTGCAAAAAGAAATCTCCATGCAAATGTATAAACGTTATTTTCTTATTTGGAATGAACTCGAGTGAGAGAAGTAGGAACCAACAATTTAGTCCATTTTAAATCTCAACATATTTAAAAGAAACACACAAAAAACAAACAGACCCTATCTACATGGATAAGTTTTTCGAAACATATACCTGCTGCACAACTGCATCACGATAGAACCTGTAGGTATGAAGTAGCATTGCAAGTCTATCCACTTGCAAGCAATATATTCTTCCATAGCTGACAGAGGTTAAGAAAATATACACATATGAGTTTCTTTTGATTAGAAACAATAACAAATTTCACAAAGGATGTAGAAAAAGAAAATGGGCAAACTGACAGAAAACCCTACACAGTGATAATAAAGACGTCCTCTATAGCTAGGACAGGCTTGCTGTTAGCATCAGATTTTGCCATCGTCATTTCAAACTTTGGCAAGCGAACAATCCCTGCTGCTGAAAGCTAAACATGAAAAAAAAAAAAGCTTCCAAATGAGACAAATAATATATAATCATGAGATAATTGGAAATCTAACATGATTTAGATCATATAAGAACAAAACAGTTAAATACAAAACAGTTAATTTGGTTAGGCTGTTTTGAGGCAGCCAGTTGCATCTTCTTGAAAGTTTTTAGTTTAAATTTAGTTCTTTATGAGAGGATTTTGCATTATGCTTTGTAATTAGATTTCTTCGGATATGGTTTTGTTTAGCTTGATCTCATCTATTTGGAAATTGTTATGTAGCTTTTGTTGTAGAGGTAGGCTGAATTTTCTCTTTTCTCTTGCTCTTAGTATAATACTAGCTTTGAGCTGAAGGCTCTTTTATTAATAATTGTCTCCGTTTCAAAAGAAACAAAAACTAGAACATGCATATATAAATTGTTACATTTAATTTAATCAATATGTAAGTTAATAAGTGAAAAGCAATTACATTAATTATAAACTAGGACACTCTTTGTTGATTGAAATTCATCTATGCCATAATAAATTAGTGATAGTAATCGATTAAATTTTACCATTTTCTTCGTGAAATTGGAGGAAAATGCTTCAGAAAAATATATTTATACTAAAATTGTGGGCATACTGATAACAATAGTATGGAGTGCTATTTATCATAATGTCCCAGAAGTAGAAACCGTATTTTAATGGTTTTTGCCAAGCAATGTTGCCAGGAACGCAGAAAAATTAAAGTAAACTGTATATAAATAAATTGTGGAAGTTCAAATAAACTCAGCACGTCATGGTAGTAAAACTTGTACCTGAAATCCATGAAAAGTTTTGCACTGCAGTCCAGAAGCCATAAGCACCAATCGACTTTCATGTGTGTAGGCATAACAGGTCACATTCAGTTTCTTTGATTCCACCAAATGCAAGGACTTTGAATCAGAACTATAAGCAAACAAGTCCAGCCCACTGCAAGAAAACTTCACCTTAGCCAAATATAAATATATAAATGCACAAAACCATACACTATAGGCAAACCATGTGGAACTATTTCTTTCAAGAGTTTGATCTTGAGTTAGCTTGCCATAGTGATGGTTGGTAGATGATAGAGGAGTCCCCCACCCCAATCCACCTTTCAAAGAGAAAGACCGCTTTCTATGGTTTACAGGTTATGTGCTTTATTGAAGAATATTTGGGGTAGAAGTTTGTTAGAGTGAAGAGAAATTCTGGTGATCTGTGGTCTTTGGTGAGGTTTATGTTTCTCTTTGAGCTTCAATTTTGAAGACTTCTTGTTATTATTCTCTGTTTACTATCTAACTTAATTGGAAACAATTTCATAGAGAGGTTGTGTGGTCTTGATATTTTGCATGTGCTTATATTTTTTCATTTTTTTCCCTCAATACTTAATGAAAACAGCTGTTTCTATATAGATAAATTATAATGTTTGTGGACCTCAAAAAAACTATGGGCATCCAACCTTTAACATCGAAAATTAGATCAGACAAATTCCTTCAGGCCCAAATTGTATGCCATATTTAGTTTAAACACCAATATTTATTTATAAGGAACATCTAGATTGAATAGAAAAGGGGTAAAATAGAAGTGGATGGCAATAGAGATTCAACAAAAACCTCAAAAATTGAAGAGATTACATAAATGGGTCACCATTAGCCATGATTTAAAATATGTATAAAAGGCGTCTTTGATGGGAAAACCAAAGAGAACCATCAAATTATATTTTCTCCCACACCACTCCTATCCCATTGTCTGTTCCTCCAATAAGTGATCGATCTATAAATTTTCAAAACCTCCCACACAATCACAAAGATAAAGTTTGTCAGAATGACGTTAGATTTCCCCAGCAAATTACAAAGGGAAATGGTTCCTATTCACTCATAAATTTGAAAGGCCTTGTATTATGCTCTTACCTGGTCTTCACAAATACAATATTGCACACGGGACAATCCGTCCAAAAAAATCCCAGAATGCTCTCCGACTCTTGTCTACATTTCTGACTAAAAGTTTGACCTGTTTCTCTAATCAAAAACTGTATTTCATGACTTGATCTTTGTATTGCAATAATCTTCAAGTCTAAAGAATATCGAACAGATAAGATGGGCCCTTCTGTAATTGCATCAGAGGTATAAGCCACAGCAGGAATAAAGGGAACAGTTTTCCATGAGAAGATCTATTCAAAAGACAAAAGAAACACCATCAAAACAGGTTCTCCAATATGAACTTTAAATACAAGTGCATAAAACAGCTCAAGATCTATTACCTGATCCAAGATTGGGCAGATCAATAACTTATTTCCATCATCAAAAAATAATCCCCTTGATCCAGGAATTCTACATCGTAATGGTGGATATTGTATATAAACATGGGAGAGAGCACTGGATTTGCTTAGACCAGCACCAGGTTGTAATCTTGATGGTCTTCCAGACATTTTATCAAGTCACCTCTTAATCTCAGAGAAATGTTTCTGAAAATGGAACCAAGCAATTTATGCAATCCAAGTTAAGCTTGTTCACTCAAACCTCACTGCAAAAGGGAAAAAAATGTGAATGACATTAGGAAAGCAGAAGACACCTAAAGTTCATGTAGAGTTTTACAAGACACTTAATACCACATTCGCTTGCATGTCGTGAATGTAGAAATTTTCTTCTACTGCTCCAAGCTTTACAACTGATATTGATAGTTTCTTCAACAAAGCAACGATGCTTACTATTTCCCCCGAAGCTATCCAACAACCATTTGATTAGTTGAAATATTTGAACGAGATAAAGCCAGGTATCATTTTTAAGCAGTTTTTTTTTAGGTTTTTGTTTTTAAAAATTAAGCTCGTTAAAATTATGTATAACAGTTTTTTTTCTTAATTTAGTTTTTCACTTGTATATTAAAACTGTAGCAATCTTGACCAAATTTTTCCTAGTTTTAAATTTGGCCATGATCTCAAAAAGAAAAATTTTTGAAAGTAGATTGGGAAACAAATAAAATGAATAAATAAATAAATAAGCACAATTTTTAGAAAACAGAAAACCAAAATCAAAATCTTTGTTAATTGGACTCTACAGTTATTTGCTTCCTCATATATGTTTCTATTTTTTCCTTTAAAAAACATCATTTCCTCAAATATGTTAAAAAAGAAATTGTAATTATCGATAGGTACCGTATTTTGCATGCAAGACTTTAGTGCAATAAATTCTTTCAAACACATATCACGTTCAACTTTTGGAACCTTTGCCGCTACACAACCTCCATATTGTTTTGCCTACACAAACAATTGATTGATTGATTGATTTTAAAAATTATACTCTAGACACACACATGTATATAAATGGTTGTTGAAAACCAACCACGATGTATATATATACATATAATGAGGAGGTTTGATCCCTGATCCTAGTGAGGTTTGAAGTGTCTCTTTGAGATTCAGCTGTAAAAGAGATTTGTGACTATTTTTTTCAGTATAGCTAGTCATTGAAGCACCCTTTCTCAAGCTGTTTGATTTATTTTATTTTTTGTATGGCCTTCTTTCTCTCATTTTCTTTCATGTTTCTCAATGAACGTGTAGTTTCTTATTGATAAAAAAAATTGATGCAACTACAAAAGTATGTGCCTAAAGAACTTCAACTGATGGCGTCAACAAGGTATATCAAGTGGGGAAAAGGCTTTAGCTAGAATTCTGTCTCGGAACCCTGTCATAGACTCATAAGTGTTGATGCTATTTTGAAAAAATTCCACAATGAAACTCTTCAACTTCTTTTTTTCTAATCTTTTTTACAGGAACCAGAGTTTTCATTGAGAAAAAAAGAAAGAAACAAATTCAAACAAAAAACACGACCATAAAAGAAGTCCTCAACTTCAAGAAAAGACTCCAATCCAAAAAGTGTAAGACCAAACTAATAAACGGAAATTTTAGAAAATGCATGTAATTTTGGGAATATGAACGGAAGTTTCAAAGAGAGGGTGTCGTTTTGATTTCTTTGGTGTAAAAATTAGCTTTACTCTCCTATTTGTAGGAATCAAATTCATCATCAAAAATAGGTAAGCATAGGCTAAGGGACAAGAACCCGATCCTCAACCAAGGTTATGATTCTAACAAAAAAAAAAAGACAATCCAATGACCATATCTCATTGAATTTATAGAATTGCATTTAAAAGAAGAACACATTCCAGTATTCCAGTATCCATGTTTCACTTTCAATCACATTCACATACCTGAGACGCACAAGAAACTAAAACACGCTTGAGCAAGGAAGCTGTTGCTCTATCCTTCCGGTCCATAGCACTGCGAAAATTCATGTAGATACATAGAAAGCAATCACTTATAATCAATAAAGCTTCATATCACAGAATAACAAAGCAGAATTCCACTAAGTGATAACAACCCACATTTCAAATTGTGCCCTAGAATCTCACTCCTCAAGATTTCCGACTTCTTGGGGATGTATTTTAGAAATTGATGGGAGAATTGACCTCAATTTTTTTTAAATAAGAAAACGATGGAAAAAAACCATGTGATTTACCAAATCAGGCAGCACCCATAAGAAAGAAATCGCAGATAAGCTCGCGATTCTGTGAGAAGAGATTGATAGATGGATGAAGAGAGAGTATGAGTGTGAAATTATAGTTGAGAGAAACGAAGAAAGATGAAGTTTTTCTAATGGATTTACTTCAGGCGGCAGCGTTCTTCTGAGTTCGGAGACAGATGGCGCCGGCGGGTTCCGCGATTTAATAGTTGTTTTTGGGTAACTTTCACGAAACCATATTCTAATAATTTACTCTATTGTAATTAAATAAAAAAATTAGATAAAAAATTAGAAAATTTTCAATTTAATTTTTACTATGTCTCATTTAAATCTTAAATAATAATTATCGACTCAAACTAATATTAATATCAATTTAAACTAGAACTTATAATAGATCCATTTAGACTTTAAACTTTTATAAATATATAAATTTAAATTTTTTATTATATTTTATTTAAATACATTTATAAAAGATGGAGGTTTAAATTAATGCATATACAAAAATTTAACATTTAATTAGTTTAAATTGGTACAATTTCCAAAGTTTAAGAATAATAAATTGATATTTATCCATTAAAATTTAATATAAAATTTTTAAATACGTAGATTTATAAAATAATTTAGGATCGAATTTGTCCCAATTAGACGAAAAATTGGAATAGCAATCAACTCAAACTAAACAAATGCATCCAACCCTTCAACACTCAGTCAAAGCTTGAGCCTTTAACACAGATTGGAGACAGACGTGACTTACTATATCGATACAAAGTTGCCTTAACCACTATGTATTTAAGTAAAACAATCCACATACATGACAAAGGACTCTAGCATACCAAATGAGATCAACAATGGCAGAGGACGATGAACTTTTTAGTCTATGTGCCATCTATAAAAGGACTAACAAAAATCGTGTCAGCAAATTAGCAAGTTGATTGTTAAATCATATTTTCACTAGTCAACTAAAAAATTTTAGAACCGGTTTTAAAAATTAGACCAAAAACTAAATTGTCGTTTTATTTTCTGCAACATATAATATTTTAGTACAACAATTGTAAGCATGAAAATCGAACCTCCCACCTTTAAAATAATAAAAAGTAAGCTCACTTTGACCGCAACAAATAAAATCAAATGTTAACACAATTGGTTTCAATATATTCAATTTGTTTTAGTAATCAATTTATTGGCATGCTTTACTCGAACCATAAATTATGGTTATTGAAAAGAAAAATCAATTGTGATTCTTCCTTTATTTCTTGATTTGTAGTATAGTATGATTCTTAGGTAAAGATTAATTCATGTAACATTAATTTGATGCAACAAAAAGTAGCAAAAGACAGCAAACAAAAGTAGACACTATGAAATGAGGTTGATAAGCATCAAAGTGAATCTATGGCAATCTGCTACCATTTTCTAACTTTGCTAAAAAATTTATTTCAACATTTTGTTTGTTTCTAGTAGTTTATTTATACAAAATGGTCCATTTCTTATAACTAAAATATTTGTGACTCAACTATAAGCTTGTGATAACGTTTTAAGTACAAAATAAGCACAACCAATCATACATTTTAAACGTATTTAAGGGAAAAAAGAAAGTGGTAGTTTCAAGACCCCTCTCCCAAACAAACCTATGATTCTCGATTCTAGTGATGTCTAGTACTCGTGAATTACAATCAGAGCATATCAACCTCAGATAACTCAACCAGAGATTATATAGTTAACCATAAAGTCAGAAAATCAGATCTCAAGTCCACATGTCAATAAACTAAACAGAAAAAGGGAAAACACTTTTCCTTCTTGCAATCAAAGTATATGAATGAACGAATTATTGAACCCCTGTTGATCAATCCAAAGACCATATTTTGATCCATGCTCAACCATATCTACTGTACTAAGTTACTTTTTTAGTTCAACAGTGAGGAGATTCAACCCTTTCATACATACATCTTAACTAGTTAAATATGTTCAAATTAGTGATGGTCTGTCAAGCTAATCAAAGTTAGCAGTATCATCCATGAATTTTTCAAAAAAACATATTTTGATTAAGCCTTCTAAACTTAATCGATCAAATGCACTTAGAAGTTAGAAGTAGAACAGTTATAGTCATAATAAGCAATACTCACCATTCTCAAATTTTTCTAAGTTCAACAACATGTTAGATGAAAAGATTAGAACCACTAACTTCTTGGTTGAGGGCATATGACTCGTCTGTCATTAGTTCACAACAGTAACTACCATAGTTGGCACTACATAATAACACATTGAAACACTTGACATTTCTTACGAGAATAATGAATAATGCAAGAATAATGTTCTATGGGCGTTCATGAAGAGGAATTACATGCTACGTTAAGAAACCTTAAGCCAACCTAGTTTATGGCATGGAAAAATGTTTAGTAAGATTCATCTGAAGCAAAAAAGTAATTGCCATAACATACCAAACAAGCAGTGAAGGCTTCACTTGGAGTAGCTCGAAACATTTTGATAATAGCCAACAGAACTCACAGTTCAATATCACAATCATAACCAAAGCAATAGAATCATCGAACATCATCAAAGTTTTCAAAGATCAAAAGTTTATATTGATCCCAAAAAAGATAGTATTATTTCCAAATCTAATCAAGAATGCAAATAGAGATTAGAACCAGAATGACCCTCTCAATTTAGTGGAACCCATAGCTATACTAAGTCCGATGAACTCACTATAAAACGAACATATAGAACCCTAATAAAAGTAAGCCTAATCAGCCCAAACCAAGTTTTCATCAGTACGAAAAATTCATTCATAATGAAGGTGGGGGGAAAAGGGAGTATTAATTTGATCCAAGCCTGACCTAAATCAGTTCGTCTTAGGATCTGGCATCGGGAACAACCCAGCTCCGGCGCCTCTCGGCGGAGAGAATCCCAAGAATTTCTGCAGATTGGTCCTAATGCTAATAGAACAGAGGAAGTACAAGAACGCCATAGCACAATCGGTAGGATCGTCACCCTGTAACCCTCGGTGACTCATCTTCATCACAAGCCCAAAAGGCTTAAACGGCAATTTGGCAACAACCTTGCCTTCGAAGAGCGAATTGAGCAATCCAAAGACGACGAACAGAACAAGGGCAACAACGGCGCCGGATTTAAACTTGAAGAGCGAGAGATCACGGCTGGATTCCTTGAGACTGGTCTCGATGCGATCGATCTTCTTGGTTTTGGATTTCTTGACAGTGATTTTGGAGCTGTCAGTCTTCATGGTCTCGAGCTTTTTGGCGGCCTTGTCGATGGAGGATCGAAGGGTTTTGTAGGAGTTGGTGCGGTAGATTAGAACCCATGAGATGGCTTCGCAGATGACCGCGGTGCAGACGGAGATTCCGACGACGGTGAGACTGTCGGAGTATCGGAAGGAGGACAAGAGGGGGATTGTCGCCATCGCCGGAATCGGAAGAGAAAATGGGTTAATCCGACGGAAAGTGGGAGAATTTTTGTGGAGTTGGATTTGGATCTAAGTGATGTGTTTGTTTTCAAATAATAATACAAATATATATATATATATATATATATTTCAACTTTCATAAATTATTATCAAATTGTTGTGTAAAAAAACCAGAATTACTGTCAAAATTTGTTAGCTCCTCGATTGTTGAAATTGGGAAAGATATCGATTTCTGTTCTCGGGGTGTTAAAAAAAAAACCTAGATAACCCGACAAATCCCGACTATCCAATCTAAAGTGTACTTGCTCAAATAAATCCCTAATTCTCATTTATAAAACAAAATTTTTTAAGGAAAATTATAAAAATTGGGATTATGCTTAAGGGTATAAAGTGTTTTGAGATGAGTTTTTTAAAAAAATGGGTTTTAGGACAAATAAGCTATGAAAAGTCTATATTGCCCTTCAATTAAATAACCCTTAAAATCAAATTTTTGCTATTATTCTCCTTTTCCTTCTCCCTCACTTTCTCTTCTACTGAGGCAAAACGCAGCCGACTTCAACTCTTCTCTTTTCTCAATCGTCATCGTTGTCTTCTTCATCGCCGTCGATTGGTCAAGCCCCTGTCACTACAAAAAAAATCACTTTTTATAACATTCTTCGTTCTTAATTTGTTTAGGTTTCAGAATCAAATTTTTCGTTCTTAATTTGTTTAGGTTTCAGTTTTTCGGCGATCGTCAGACAATTTCTTCTCCGTTCAGGCGATTTATTTTCCTCATTTCCAGCGATTTCGGTTAGTACTTCCTCAATTTTCCTTTCTTTTCATCATGTTTGAAGAAGATTGGGATTGTGGGTGTGGCAAATGGTTAGTGAAAATTTTCACTTTGGGTTGCATTTGGACCGGTATTTTGTAGTTTTTCATTGGGGTTATGGTGCAATGTGCAAGAAGAGATTGGGTGAAAATGTGACAACTTATCAGAGGTTAGTTTAGACATAGGCATAGAAAAAAGGGAAAAAAAAAAAAGAACACTAAGTCATCATGGAGCCTGAGCTGATTTTTTATGATTTTGTTGTTTGTTTGTATTGCTTTAATATTTATACAGAAAATCAATATACAATAGTATTCTACTTGGAATGACATCTTGTTGAAACAGATTGCGTTCTGAATATTTGCTTGGCATTGAGGAGAAGCGAAGGCCGATGAATTCCCATTTTTGTATTTGATTTAAGTGATAGAAAGAGCCAAAGAATAGTGAGTTTGATGGGTTGTCTCTAATGTAAAAATGAAGCTTTAGAGCTTGAATGAGAATTTGTTGATATTTGAAATGGACTTATAATGCTAACGAAGAGGAGATTAGCACCAAAGATTAGGAAATAGGTGACAAAGAGGACCCCTTCTATCAAATGCTCACATGGGATTGCTCTATTGGTTGAAGTTTTCTCATTTTTAAATAGTTTTATCGGTTCATTATTAGGCTGGATATTTTATTTCGCACGCATCTCGCACATTTCAAACGTTTACTACTAGTTTCACAATAAAATTGCTACCCCTCATAAGTCATTTAGAGTGATTTTGTGCATGTTTAGTAAGTTGATTAGGCTGGATGTTTTATTTCGCAAGCATCTCACAACCATCTCACACATTTCAAACTTTCACTATGAGTTTCACAATCAAATTGCTACCCCTCCTAAGTCATTTAGAGCGATTTTGTGCATGTTTAGTAAGTTTTATTAGGCCGGATGTTTTATTTCGTACAAATCTCGCACGCTTCTCGCACATAACTCGCACATTTCAAATTTTCATTATTAGTTTCAAAATCAACTTTATAAGGGGAGGAAAAAGAGATAGAGACATAATTGAGAATGATGAAAAGGAAAGAATTGTCTTCACGTTTGTGAGAAGAAGAATGTGTTGATGGATGGAGAAAATAAAGATGCCATGGAAGGGAAGGAAAAGAAGAAAATGAGAGAGAAAATGGAAGGGAAGATAAAGAAAAATTAAAGAAGGGTAATTTAGATAATTCATCCTCAATTTGTCCTAAAAATCAACTTTTTCAAAATAAATCCTAAAAATCTTTTATCCCTCTATTTTTAGGCTATTTTTAACAATTTTCCAAATTATTTCATTTCTAAAAGAATAATTATAAATAATATGTTTTTAATCTTGAAATATTAATAAAATAGGATAAAAAAAAGCCAATATTTTACATGAATTGTAACTCAAACCGAACCGTTTCGGTCGGTACATCGGTTATGTATATATTTTTTACACTTCCACCTGTTAAGGCCACAGTCCAAACACTCTTATCCTTCAGCTGCGAAACAATAATCAGAGCTGGAGAAGGTTGCCCAAACTCTGCAGTTCCTCGACTCCTCCTCGGAAACCTTAGGTTCTTTTCCTCATCGACGAATTGTTTAACCGCACTCTCTATTTCGCTGTTGTTCAAGTCTCTGAAAATGTTTCTTTGCCTTTGAGTTTCAATCAATCCAAGAGTTTTTGTTGTTTCTTTCTCGTGTTTATGTACCATTCACTGGACGAAGTTATTAAACCTTAAGCAGATTGCCGCCGTTGCTTACATTCTTCCATGAATTCTCTCTTCTTACATTCTTCTCTTGTTCCATCACTTACTTGCAAACCTCGGTCGTTTCCTCTCAAGAGGCCTATTCGTATATGTGCCCTACGTGGTTCTCATCATAATACTCCGATATTTGCTCCTTTGATATCGTTTCCAGCCTTACATATTAGTAACTCAATTGCCTTTTCTTCAACTCCTTCAAATGAAGGTGTAGTATCTGTAGTCAATTTTGAAGATTTAGTTGAGAAGGACTTTTCGTTTCTCGATTCAGATGATTTTAGTTCCATAGAAGAGCATGGTCAAAAAATTAGACGGATTATTTCTGCTGGAGAGATTGTAGAAAGTTCTCAGGTTATGGTTTCCATTTCTTCAGAAGGATTTGTTGATCAGTTGTTTCAATTAGCTCCCTCCCGAAGTTTGCTTGTTGTTCATGACTCTATTCTAACGTTAGCTTGTATTAAAGAAAAATATGACAAAGTTAAGTGTTGGCAGGGAGAAGTTATATATGTTCCAGAAAAATGGGGACCTTTCGATGTTGTATTTCTCTATTATCTTCCCGCCATGCCATTCGAACTCGACGCAATTTTTGGAGCACTTTCAGAACGTTGTGTGGCAGGTAAATTTCTTGTTTCGTTCTGTTAATTTTTAAGTTTTTGTTGATTACATTGGCTACCCCAATTGCTGAGTATATTGCCAATTTATTCTAAGTTCTTCTACTGTTTGGTCTTTGAAGGGGAAAGTTGGCTAAGTTTCAATCACCTTCTACTTTAGTTTTCCTTGGCGTATTGAACTGTATTAGATTTAATGTAGTTCAATATACACTGAGAATTATGGACATGTGTGCGGGCATTATAGGAACAATTTATTTTGTAGCTATGTTTACACTTCTTTTTGGCAAATAACCACATATAATTGTTTGGTGTACATTAATTCTTTCCATCTTTGTTAAATCTCTGTATCATATGTTATGACTTTAGCAAATTGGTACTTACGTTGCCTTCTAGACATAGAATCGGTCCGTTGCTCAATGGGCGTATTGCGATATAATCTATGTAGTTTTTGTTAGGAACTAAACTCATATGGAAATGAAATTCTTGCTTGTTTTATACAGTCATCATACCACAACCATAAGATAATCTATTTCATTTGTTGCCTAATAGGTGCAAGACTAGTTATTAGCCATCCTAACGGAAGGAAAGCATTAGAGCAAGAACAACACCAGTTCCCAGATGTCGTAGTTTCGGAATTGCCTGATAGGATGACTTTACAAAATGCTGCTGCAGATCACTCGTTTGACTTGACGGAATTTATAGATGAGCATGGCTTTTATCTAGCAATTTTAAAGCTCAACAAGGACATAAGTTAAGTCTTAATATTTCAATAAAGTTTAGCAGTTCATGTCTAATTCTTGCTGCAAAACTTTGGTGATTTGGATAAACAAAATTTTGCCGTTTTTATCATTTATAATTGGTACAATACATACTATTTTATGAAATCCTGAAGCAGGTCAAGTTCCTATGTTGGGTTTAGGTGAAAAATGATAATAACTAAATGAGCAAGATTTGGGCATCTTGACATTTTCTTTCCCACGATGCTTTTAACTGAAGAATAGTGGAATAAGAGTACAAATTACAGAAGAGATTACTGTGCACGTGCTATGGTTGCGCCTTGAGCCTGTATGTTAATCAAAATGTGAATATTCTCATGGGTGTGGTTGAGATTCAGGTCCCGGTGGTTTCGAGGAATTGAGAAGTGGCTGGAGTGCCTTAACCACAATTGTCATGTTTGGCCTGAAGTCAGCCTCGTACTGAACACATAAGGCTGCAACTGCTGCCAACTGTGAGAGATTCACATGAAATAATATTGGAATAAGAATCCAACTTGAAACAACTCTACAAAGATGAAAACTAATATGTCATGTAAACTTCGTCCAAGTCTGTCGTTTTTACACAATTCTCTTAGTTCAGGTTAGCTAGTTTTGTGTGATTAGAGGATAACTAGAGTCATTTCATTCCAATTCTGATTACTGAAGGCAATGTATGGGGAATGTTTATGACCTTCCTACCTCAGACTGATAGATGATTATTGTGATTTCTTAGACTAAATTACTAATTACTAGTGTTCTCATAACAATAACACAAAACCACTTGATTTCGCCCTCAAAAATAATAATGATAAATATTTTTAAAAAATACCACTAAAGGGCATAGAGCCAAATAACACTAACACTTGTTTCTAAGCAAGAATCAAAGTTCATGATGCTAAAGTACAAAGCATTATTAAAAACACATTTTAAGGCAAGGTTAAAACGTCTCAATTCCACTTTGAAATTTGCAGTTCTACCCTTTAACCACTTGTAAACTTAGAAAAGAAAGCATCATTTAATTGGTCTAACACAAGGAGGCAGGTTCCAAATCATAGTTAAGGTTTTCTACTATTTGCTAAAAGATTGTTTATTTGTACTTCAGTAAAATTGAAAATTCATCATTGTAGCAGAATATTTCACCAATCATTCCAATTCTTTGGGATTCGAACTGGAATGTATGGGAGTGTTTATGACCTCCCAACCTTGTTTTCTTGTAAAGAAAAATGATCCCCAAGAAAGGAAAAAAAAAAAAAAAAAAAAACTATTTGAAACCTTTTGCCTACGTAGTTTATTAAATGACAAAAAATACCTCACGAGATCCTTTTTTAATTTTTTAGGTGCAATAGAGGGTAAGAGATTAAAAAGTTGCCAACACATTCTATACGTGGGTTGAACTTTGCTCACCATGGCATCACACCTCCGTTTGTAAACCATGCCTTACTATTTGGTTTAATTATAAATACATTTTCTTTTGATTTCAAAATGAATGTGATTACTTCGTAGTACCTTTGCTATTGCCTTTGGCGGGTAATCGTTGTTTAGCTTGGGATCTACACACTGTTTCACCTTGTCTTCACTTAATCTTGGTGTTGCCTGCAGAATAATATGAATCGCTAATTAAGTCTGCGGATTAAAATGCCGGAACTTTGAAAAATGCAGTAAGGGAAACTTACCCAAGTAACAAGACTCTGTTGTCCTTTAGGCATTGTGTGATCTACTGGCTTTCGTCCTGTCAAAAGTTCGAGAAGAACTACACCGAAACTATACACGTCACTCTTTTGAGTAATCTGTCCTGTCATAGCATACCTAAAAAGAGGAACAGTGAACATAGGCAGCATACCAAGATATATGCTAAGAAGTTACAAAAGTTGATATCTTGTTTGTCTTTGAATTAGGATCACTCCATTCTAGTCTTAAATCCTCAAGACATCTGTTTAAGTCAAAACCCATTCCATTTTGGTCTCCTATTTCAAAATGTCAATGGTAGTCACCAAACTTTTACAAAATAATCGTTTTAGTTTTTGAAGCAAGTGTATTAACATGCTGACCTTGATATTTTAGCTATATAAATTTGCTAAGGACCAAAATATGATTACATTTTTATAGTTTGAAAGTCAAAATGAGACATACTTAAACTTTTGGGAACAAAAATGGAATTTAAACGCGAGTTTTGTAGCCACTTTGGGCTCAAATTCATTTTCAAGAGCAAGAAAATATACAAGTAGGTAGACACACAAAAGGGCTTACTCTGGAGCATGGTATCCAAACGTTCCTAAGACCCTAGTTGAATGAAGTCGTGCTGCTGTGTCAGATGACTGATTAGTCAAGTTGAAATCAGCGATCTTTGCTAGGAAGTCGTCAAAGAGAAGGACATTGCTCGACCTGATATCGCGATGAACTATTGAAGGCTGAACCTTCTCATGTAAATATTCAAGGCCTTTTGCTGCACCATAAGCAATTTTAACTCTCTGATTCCAAGTAAGAACTGGACCAGGCTCAGCCCCTTGTACTCCTTTTCTTCCTGCACCAGAAAATGATCAAAACAACAAAAAAATCGGCAACAAAAACAAGAAACACTCGAACTTAGCCTGACGTTCGTACCATGTAGTATATCGTGCAAAGAACCCATTTTGGCAAACTGATATACCAAAATCCGATTATTTGCCTCCAAACAATACCCAATTAACTCCAAAAAGTTCTCTTGCTTAAGTCTAGAAACAGAGGATAGCTGCAACACCATGAGAAACACAGAAACACAATTCCATTAGAATGAAGAATACTGACGTCTTCGTCTTTATCACCAACACTCAAGACTTATTCAATAACAAACCTGAGCAGCAAAATCAGTGTCAGGCTCTGGTGAAGAACTAGTATCTAGTTTCTTGATTGCAGCAGCCTGACCGCTCTTTAACGTTGCGTAATAAACCCGGCCATAAGAACCTTCACCAATAAAAGATTTCGTACCAAAATTACCCGTCAACCTATTTAACTCATCCAGTGGAATGACTGGAGTTTCAATAGGCAAAACTTGCTGGGGAGCTCCACTTCTGACAACATTGGAAGTCCTGGGCTCTCCTCTCTCGCTGCCTACAAACACACAAATTCACAATCCCTGATCTCAACAAAAGAAATCCCACATTTGAATTCACAAAACCAACCATTCCAATATGTCTAACAACAAAATTCCTCAAGCATTATTTCAACAAACAACTAACGTACAAGAATAAAACCAAACAAATTTAGAAGAAAGTAGGGAAGAAGCATTTACCACCGTATGTATTTCCCCTAGGTGGGGCTGTATATTGACTTGAAGGCGCACCAAAATTTTCCTCCTCCACACCTCCACAGCAAAACATCGCTTCTCGTCAACTCGTAGTAGCCTCAAAAACCTACAAATGAAAGGAACTCCATCAAATAGGAAAACAGAGGAAACGAAATCTAAAATGGGTATCATCGAAATCAAACATATAAACATGCATTTGAAAACCCATCTGAGTTTTGTGGAGACCCATATGGGTATGAGGAAGATGATAGAAATGAAAGAAGAAGAAGGGAGAATTGACCTGGGATTGTGAATAAAAAATGGAAAGTTAGGGACAGCAAGCAGAAAGTGATTGAAAGGGAATGGAGGAGGAAGGAGGGAGGAGGAGGAAGGAGGAAGGAGGAAGGAGGAGGGAGGGAGGGAGGAGACTCCCTGTGGGAAGGGAATGATGGGATTGGTTCCTGAAATGGCGATGAGAGGGGAAGCTACATTTCGTTCTATTTAGCGGGAAATTCGGGTGGCGATTTCTTTAACCGCTAAAACCAAACCTCCTTCATACTGCCTCCCACGTCGCACGTTCTTCCTACTTATATCCCTCCTCTCTTCTCTTTCTTTTTTACTCCCTTTCTTTTTTTCTATTTACAAATGCCTCTCTATCATTTTAAACTTGAAATTTAGTCCATAATCTCACCTTTCTTTATTAATTTTATTATTAAAATATAACCATTCTTAATCATTTTCTTAGACCACAATTATTAAAAATAGCAAAACTCCTGAACAAATATTTACAAAATATACTAAAATATCATATTATATGAACAAGAGAGTCTATCAATGTCTGTTAAATATACTCATAGTTTACATTGATAGAAGTCTATCGATTATAAATATGAAAATTTGTTATATTTTGTAAATATTTTGGTTTATTACACTATATTTAAAAATGTCATGTTTTAAGTATAGCAAAATAAATTAATATATTTACTAAATATAGCAAAATTTTATATTACAAATTGAAATGATAATCAGTGTCTATTGTTAATATAACTTTGTAAATATTTTTATGACTTTTGTCATTTACAATAGTTCTTATTTTTAAAATCTAACTCTTTCTATAATATAGGAACAATTTTGAAATTAACCATCATGTTTTTAGCCTATAGATATAATTATGGAAAAGTATTTTAAATGACATAACTTTTGAAAATATTTACTGAAATTATAAAATATTACGACCATTTTTCAAATTATAGAAATCAGTGTAATATTAGCTACAATTTTTTTAGCATATAGCTGTAAGTATTTGAGGTTATAATTTTTGTTTTATTTTTGGTATCTCAAAAGTTTATTCTACTTTGGTGTTTGCCAAATTTTAAATTTGGTCCATTTCATGTATTTTTAAATTTTGTTTCTTTTTCTCTTAATTGTCTCAGTTTAATCTGTTTGTTTCCTATTTTTTCAAAATTAGTTATTGAAATATTATTAAATTTTAAAAACAAAAACACACTTCTCATAGTTACATTTGTAGCCTTCAAAAACAATGAACAAATTGGAGCGTCAAATTAAGGAAAACAAGAAACAAAGGTCACCTTTGTTGAGAAATCAATGTTAAACAATATAACAATAATAATAAATAGAGGGTTGAAATAACAACTCCATCCCTATACTTAATTAAAACTTTCATTTCTCATTTCATTTTAATTCTTACATTTTGAATAAATCTTCTAAATACTCTTTAGTGTTATCTTCGTTTTCTTCTTTTTACGTGGAATTGGATGTTATCATTTTATCAATTTTAATAAAAATTAACTTTGAAATAATAAATGTAAGATTTATTGGAAATACAAAAAGTAGAATTACATAACCTAAGATTCCATCTTAAAATGTCCCTTCAAGATGGTGTTTTTTTTGGATTAATCATTCTTCTATCGGATTTCAATTTTTCTTTAATCAACCCAGTACACATTTGAACTTTGTGGATCTGATACCATATTACATAACTTATAAATTTATCTAAAAAGAATTGAGAATGAGAATGGTTAGTCTAGCTTATCAAGACTATAAGGTCCCTAACATAACATAAGTTCTTCTTGCATTCAAAAGATTGAGTTTTTTTCTGTTTACATTGTACTAATATACAACATTTACAACCTTCTCAAATCCAATTTCAGTGATACAAAATAGTTCCAAGCACAACACATTGCTTCATCTCCTCCCATCAGGATGCCCTGAGAGTGTTCTTGGGAGCACTTATCCATGGAGTTCCTGCAATCGCAAACCTCCATAAAGCATTAACATGCTCTGGTAAGGCATACTCGATACCAACACGAGGACCTACAAGTATGCTCTCTGGCTTGGGAGCGTCAAGGAGTTCCAAACCACCTGAAACACATTCATGCATAAATCACGGCCGAGTTCTTTAATAGACTTACAGGTAGAAGTAGTACAATGACGGTTACCGGGAGTATAAAATGGATGGTTAGACCACTCTGTTGATAATCCAAGCGCTTGGCCAACCTTTGAAAAAAGTAACACATGAGTTTGGTAAATAGTGATTTCAAGTCTAAAATAACTTTAACTACACAGCCATATCAACCATTTTCAACCACAATAGTTTCTTTTTCTTTTTTTTCAATATTTCACTGCCAAGAAGAAGAGAAACAAACAAAATCTTATATGAAATCTACAATAATATGATACTCCTTGGAATTTTTAAGATTGATCAGAGTTAGACTACTAGAAGCAAGGTTTATAGTAGAGATCATACTGTTACCTTCCCGGGACCAGTAAGAAGAACAGGCTTGTCTGTGATCAGACCTCTCCGCTTCTGAATCGTCTCCAACCCTGTTGATTGTCTACATTATTCTAACAATGCAAATATGAAAGCCTAAAGTGAGGAGTTTCTTCCTTCAGAGAATTGCAATGAATATGACCATCCAGTAGAATCTCAATCAAGATCAATGCATTCACAAATAGAAAGAAATGGCCAAGACATTAAAACAAGTCTTTGTCATTTGAGTAAGATTATTTGGTAACTAAGCATCAAGAAAGCCACGAACACTATGCATTAACATATAAAATAGTGAACGTTAAGATCTCCAATTTGCCAAGTACAGTTACAGGACCTGCAATTATAAAACTAAAAAATCTATCCAAGAGAAGATCTTAAGCCACATTTTGATAGACTATTTAGTTTTGTTGTTTTAGACTTTAAATTTAAGTTTATATATACTACTTCCACCTATGAATTCCTTTGTTTTGTTGTCGAAGTTTTAGGAATATTTACAAAATCCAAACCTTCTGAGAACTAAAAAACAAAAGAAAAAAGCAACTTGTTTTTAGAGTTTGGCTATGAGTCTATGACGAAACAATAGGCCTCCAGACCACCAGGGAAAACATCCAGTAGTGGTTCAACTCATGGGTCAGTTTGTGTAATCTTGAATTAAGAAACTGACCTCTATTTGATAGGTGGTTTAGTTTATTCCAGGCTCCCATTTTCTAATCTCACAGGTTCCATAAAGCCCACTTGATAGAAAATCACTACTAAACTTACTTTTGTACAAATTTTACAAAATGATAAATCCACAACCTAAAGATAAAAGATAAATTACACAGGTTTGTATAAACTATTCTTTAATACAATCCAACCAAACATTATACAAATCTAGGCGTTAAAAAACTATGTCAAAGATAAGCTCAGAAGAATTAAGGTACAGTCAAGGCAAGAAAGTTTACCACTGACAGGAGCACAAGCTCTGATTAACACAGCAGCACCAACTCCAACCTCATCCGCAACAACATTCAGCATCACATGGAGACCATAGCAAAGATAAACATACGCATGTCCCCCAGGTCCAAACTACTAGTCCATACAACTTGTTAATGAAAGCATCTACAATAACTAGATTTCGATATCCATCATTCTTCAGTTTCCTATGTCTGATATTTTTAATTATTTATTTATTTTTATTATTAATTTTCTATCCTTTAACCAGTCTATCCACTTGGATATCAAGGTCATTTTATTATAAAGGAGAACTTCAGAGAGTCCTAGAGAAGAGACCTCTTTCAGATCTTATTGGATCTCTCCATCACTTTCCCTGGAAACTACAAGTTTTTCAGGGCTGTTGTATTTTTGGAGTGGAGTGTCGTATAACTCAAGGCAGTGGAGCACATCTTCTCTATGGACATCGTTTATTAGCATGTCTCAATCCATAAATGAGTTCTAATCTCGTATTTTGTTATTGTTTTGATTTATGATGAATTTTGTGGGTATGTTTTAGAAATTTAGTTTCATTTCCAACATCCCATCAGCGATCAGTTGAGTTAAAAAGTACTTACAACTGGAGCTGTTCTTGCTGTGACGCCAAACCGACCATGACAAGCAGAATCATTTGGTCTGTAAGCTTCTACCTGTCAAAATCCTTTTGTTTAACGGTCGAATCTCAGAAAGCCATTAACTACCTTTTTCACAAATCCAAGATATCATCGCAATATCATCATAAAAAAACCCAACTCCCACTTCTAAATTGTAGAAACATAGGCGTTAATGACTTGGTATTCAAACAGACAAACAAACAACCAGACTGTGGGCATGTCTCTTATTGACTTGACATGCAAACCAACGAACGAACAAACAAACATAACCCCATTCACAGTAAGCTCGTTACAACCAAAATCAAACGAAAAATCGATACGCCCAGAAGTTACAAATACAAGAAAGAACGAGCAACGAGTACCTCGGTAATCCGAAGAACGACATCGTCTCTCCTGATGAGCTTTCCAAGCAAGCGTGGGGCGAGGTCCAAAGCATCAACGAGGAAGAACTCTTTGGGGAGGATGGTGAATCCATCGGAAGAGGAAGAGGGTGATAATTGAGCGATTTGGGTTGGTGGGTCGGTCGCGGGCTTGGATTTGGGGCAATACCTTGTTTTTTTCTTCTTCTTCCTCGCTTGAGGTTCACTGCGGAGATCGGTTGAAGAAATGGGGTTTTTGGGTTTGGCAAGTTTCTTGAATCGATGAGTTCTGATCATTCCGTAGGAGAAGGAGGAAGCGAAAATATGAAATGGGGATTGAGGAATGAAGAGAGAGAGCATGTGGAGCTGGTCAGAACTGGAACCATTCGCCAAAACTCTGACCTTGGGCGGCGTTTACTTTCTCAAACTGTCAACGGGGTTGTACGTGGGTGCAACGATACCAATTTGGGAAAAAAAATTGGAATGTATCATATTTCTCAAAGAGTTCATTGTCTTGTCGTCCTCTACTTACTCTCTCCTCGCTCTTTGTTCTCTCGTCCACAACATCCAGTCTCCTTTCGTCTCTTCAATGCTTACATATCAACTTTCTCCATCTTTTCTCTGGTTTTTTCACTTTTCAATGATCCCACGCACTTGACATTTAATTTCTCAAGATCGTAGAAGAACTGAAAATGACTCGTCTTGGGCCACGCCCGGTCCCCTTACCTCGTAAAGCATGGGAAGACCTTCCACTCGGCCCAACTTTGTGATAGCTTGACTCAACCGAAGAGAAATAGCAGCTTCCAGGCGGTCAAGAATTCCGAAAGAAATTCCAGCCCCTATCTAGACCCTTGTTTTTCTTCCACTCCTTCGATCAGTGATCTTATTCAAGGCGGATGTCAACGGGATGGGGTATCTCTCCTCTCTCTGATTTTGACGACCCCTACTACAATGTTTCGATGGCTGGCTAGCAAATGGAGAATGACCAATGCAAACGAGGAAACGAAAATCAAAAGGTAAACAAAAAATGGAGGGTAACTTTGTATAAATTGGCTAACAAAGGACGTAAGCATGTGGATGAATTTCTTATTTGAAGTGGGAGAAAAACTAATTTGTAGTTTGGGTACTTTCACATCCTTGTGTGTGTGCGTGCCATATCCTTTTTTAATGAAATTTGGTACATGTGAGTTAGAACATAGCTCTGGCTTCTTTGGTTTGAGCTTTTCTTTTTGTATAAACATTGGGTTTTTAATTGACATTTGGTATTCTTTTCTAACATGTGTGGTTTTTAATTGTCTTATATTTGTGCATGCGATGCGGGTTAGAATATTGCTATCACTTCTTTGCTTTGAGGTTTTTTCGCTTCTCGTTTTCTATTTTCTGTAGCTCTTTTCATTAAATAAAAAGAATTGCAAGATTATCAATAGTCAAGAGTATGGATTGAATGGAAAGATGTACAGTAATAAAAGTGAGTCGAGAGCCCAACACATTTACATGATAAATTTAACGATGCAAAAGTATATGATGAAAAATATATAAGTAAACAAACCATCATGAATTGGTCTAATAGTAAAAAAGAAGACATCGTCTACATAATGAATTAAAACAAAGTAGTTTGACCAAAATGAATTTAGGTCAGAGCAATTCTAAAATAATTAGTTTCAAATATAAAAAAATCGTTTATAAACTTCATTGTAAATATTGGTCTACCATTGATAAGAGTTTGCAATTATTTTAAAATGTTGTGATATACTTAATTATTATTCTTCAAATTGTCACCTATTATGATTACCTGAAAATAATTTTTTTTGTTATTCTCAAAAACACTTTTAAACATTCTTTTAATTTTTAATTATCACAAACAATTGGGATGATTTGAGAATTAGTAAATGTTAAATTAATCTCAAGTGATTAAATTTGGTTTTAGTTCTTTTAAAATTACTCACACTTCATTTATAACATAAACAATTATAGTTCCAAAATTTCCATATAAATAACAAATGCATTATGCTAACAATTAGTAATTTAGTTCCAAAATGCTAACAATGCATTTTTAAAATTTGTAGAATTTGGTAACAATTTAGCCGAACCAACATAGAGATAAAAGGTTAAATCCAAGCCTCAAATGTATTATACTAAAAGAAAAGAATATAAAGTTTAGGCATTGTTTATATTATTTGTTACCAACTTTTTATCGTTATAATTCAAACTAAAACAATCGAAAAATAATTACTTAAATGGTACATGAAAGGACCAAATTGTTATTTTATAAAAAGTTAGGGACCAACAAATTTGTTGAAGTTAATTAATAATTTGTAGTGAATAAAACCCTATTGTTTTGGTCCGAGCGACGCTGTGCCGCCATAGTTCTAGAGACTTCGACGCCGAGAACCTTCCGGACTCCACAATTTCTTTTTCCCTTTCCCTTTCCCTTTTATTCCTTCTTCTTCCATTTCCCCATTTCCCAATCTTCTGGATCTCTCAACATTCTCTCCATCCCATTTTTTCCCACCTAATTTTCCCTCTCTCAACCTCCGGTGATGGCCAAGTTCGGCGAGGGCGACAAGCGGTGGATCGTCGAAGAACGTCCCGACGGCACCAATGTTCACAACTGGCACTGGGCTGAGACCGATTGCCTCGAATGGTCTCGTAATTTCCTCTCTAAGCTTCTCTCTAATCTCCCTCTTCTTGACGGCGAGGGTGGCCTGTTCATCAAGACCAAGAAGGTCGACAAGGTTGATGGTGAGGCCTATGTTAATATTCGGAAGGGGAAGATAATTCCTGGTTATGAACTTAGTGTTACTCTCTCTTGGGAAGGAGAGGCTAAGGATTCCGCCGGCGAAGCTCTGCAGAAGGTTGATGGGCTTGTTGAGATTCCGTATATTTCTGATGAGAATGCCGATGAGGATCCTGAGGTTAGGGTTTCTGTTAAGGATGAAGGGCCGTTTGGGAAGAGAATGAAGGATGCTATGTTGGCTAAAGGGAAGCCGATTGTGTTGGAGAAGGTGAGGTTGTATGTGCAGAGTATGGCGAAGGGTGGGCCTGCTAAAGATGATTTGGAGGCTAAAAAGGTGGAGCCGAAGAGTAATCAATCGGCTCCTGCTGCAGTTGCGGCAACTGCTCCTGCGGCATCAAAGCCAGCAGTGGTGGCAGAGAAGAAGAAAGTTAAGAAAGGGTTCAAGACAATAACTCTGACTGAGAAGTTTAGTTGTAGGGCTAAAATCCTGTTTGAAATTCTCATGGATGACAATAGATGGAAAGGATTCACTCAGAGCAATGCTAAGATAAGCAAGGAAGTAGGTGGAGAGATCTGTATATTTGATGGGTCTGTCACCGGGAAGAACTTGGAGTTGGAAGAGGGGAAGTTGATTGTGCAACAATGGAGATTTGGAAGCTGGCCTGATGGCATTCATTCCACGGTGAGCTGTTAATTTTGTTCTATTCTTTACTTATCTCCTTCCCATTGCTCTGATATCTAGCATACTTAGGGATCATTTACCGGTAAATTTTGATGCTCTTTCCTTTCGAAGGGCTGATTATTCGGACTGTAACAGTATGTGGATACAACCCATAATCATTTCATTTCTATAACTCGACTCTCTTAGGCTTGGAAACTGTCACAATCTTACTTAGTAAAATGTAGTTTGTCAGAGTTTGAATCAAATCTTTGAAATTGTTGTAGTGAAATTTTATCACTAATGAAACTGTATCAGTAACGATGTCTACAATTCGGTGGTAGTTTGTGCCAGTATGGATTCGTTTAATAAGTTCTGGTGATTGATCCTTCACATCATCGAAGTATGAGTGATCAAACTAAATTGGTTGTGAAAATATTGCATAGGTGAAATTGACATTCGATGAGCCTGAGCCTGGGGTTACCATTGTGAAGTTGGTGCATACCGACGTGCCTGAGGAGGACAGGTTGGTGTTTCTGATCATTGTGCTGATGATTGATATCTGTTTACCACTGTGAAGTTGGTGTTTTCTGATCATTGTTCATCTTTTGGTTTGAATTAGATATGGGAACGCAACTGTGGTGGAGAACACGGAAAGAGGCTGGCGGGATCTTATATTCCACAAGATCAGAGCAGTTTTTGGCTTTGGAATATGATTGGGTACTTACTGTCTTACAAATAGAGTCCAGTCCTTTGGCTTCTGAAGAAGCTTCTCATTTGCATATCATCTTCATGAGTGATAATGATTTGAAATGCTTCCATTTACATGTAGTTCTCGTAGTCTGTATTGTCTTCCATCCATATTTGAGAATCAAAATTCATTGTTGGATTACGAGCTTTTGACATATAATGAGATACCATTGTCACCTTTTTTTTTTTTATCACATTCTGTCTTGTTATCTGTAACTCATGAACCATATGTTAGTCTCATCCACTCTCTTTTGGCCAAACGACTACATTCCTCTCTTGTTAATAGCTTTAGTAGACATATGGTTAATACTAGAAGCGTTTGATTTTTGTTTGATGGTTGTTGAAGCTTCAAGTAGGTTTATATTTTAAACATGTGAAACCCTCACTGATGGAGGATGTTTCGTCTCTTGTTAGAATCCATCTTTTATATATGTAAGTTTTGTTGGCAAAAGACACCTTGAAGATAGTCTATTTTTATAGGTTGTACAACTGTATCTTTGAGTTCTTAGGAGGTCCTATGTAGGTTCTCTTGTATGAGCATCACTTATTCTTCCTTTTTCTCCAACAGAGATCGAGTTATTTTAAGTCGGATATAGTGTTTGTTGTATTGGAACAACTGCATAATTATGTCCTCCAATAAATGAATCAATTTTTGTCAGTATACAAGCTTTCGTGCTTCATCCATACATTTTCATGGAACATAGCTTTGTTGGTTATCTAAAGCTTTTGTTCTTGCTACCTCCATTCTAGATCATTGAGACCCATTACTATGTTCCATGGTTTAGAGCGAGGAAAATGGACAAAATTAATTAGTGTAGTATTTGAAATTGCTCTAATTTATGTTTTTAATCAATTGAATGAATTTCAGGTTGTATGTTGCATTTTTCAAATTATCTTCATGCTTTTTAGTGTGATTTGGACTATGAGAAGAAAATTTGATCTCAAGAATTTCAAAATTGCGTAGAAAATGTCCTTGACATTATTCTAAATGGTGATTATGAATATTGTTACAATTTAGTGTGATCCAAACTTTATATAGCTAAAGTTCATTGATAATATTCCTAGAAGATGAAAATGATTTCGTCTTATGCCTTTTATTGTAACATCCAAATAGTCATCATATGGAAAGAGAGTTGTTGGATCCAAAGTCAATTTGGTTTCAAGTCTCTTCAAATTCAAGGGAAGTGCATCCCATTTTTCATATATGGACTTCACATGAATCCATGTTTCATAGATAGTTTGAATAACAATAGTAACAATAAATGAACATAACATTTAAATCTCAAAGCTATGCAAATATATATATTTGTTAACTTAAATAATTAGTTATATTTATACCTCTCTTAACCATTTTATGATCAATTTATCCAAGCTGCCACCGGGCATGAACTCTAAACAAGTAAAACATCCCTTTTCTTGTAACAGTCCTCTTAGTTTTACGATATTTTTTGTGATGGAGACCACCAATTATTGCAACTTCTGTAATGAATTCTTGTTTCCCTTGACGACTCGGTGACCTCTCTGTTTTTCAAATTGCCTCTGTAAACAGTTCCAAATCCGCCTTTCCCCAATCTGTTCGTCGGGTGAAGCTATCCGTTGCTTTCTTTAGTTCTTTGAATCCCAACTTTTGAACTCTCGTGGGGCTATGGAGAAATCTTGAAGCTCATATTCTATAACATCCTTTTCACGTTTCTTCCATGACCCAAAAGCAGAAGAGTTCAACTCCAAATAACAGAGCAAGTCCACCGATTACGCCGGCCGTAACATACACCTGTCGACGATGGTTACCGTTGAATTGCCATGATTTTATCCAATTCAGCTGTGTATTTAAATCAAATTTTGAAGCGGAGAGGCCAACATAAACCCCTTCGGGAAGAAAAAAGAGATTCAGGGGATGAAAAATCACTCCGTTTTTCAACTGGTCTTCTAATCTGGACGATAAAGAAATGAAACACGAAACATTTTTGCCATCAAAAGATAGTCTAATGTAGCCGACAGATTAAGTCCGAATTCCGAGCATGGCTTCTGCAAAAGAGAGTAAACTCCATTCAAATCCAACCCGACATGGTTTCCATCAAAATCCTCCTGAGTGATACTTTCTTCATCTGCATCATCCTCTCTCACAGCCAGCCTTTGAAATTAAATACTCATTCCCATTGCTTGGCGAAAGAAATTTAAATTTATTATTGGAATTGGGCTTAGTTTGGTCCATTTTGAATCTTTCTGCGGAGGCCCATTAAATTTCTCTTCATTTGTGTATGATTTTATGATTTTATTATACACTTTCATTTTGTTGGTGTGAAGTAACAATCTTTGCACATATTCCATATAAGTTTTTAAAAATAGACATTTTTAATCTGATTAGACCTATCTGCTCTCCACCTTTTCAGAAGGTGTCTTGTTAGTCTTCAAGATTTAAAAGTTTAATCGTATGACATTTTAAATTAGAAAGAATAATACTCTGAAAGCTTTTATATTCATGTGATGTTATTGGTGTCATATATCATTCAAAAAGCTATGAACTGTTTTTTCTTTAAAAAAAAAGGTTATCAATTTTACTTCTCAAACTTTATTCTTTTCTTGATTTATGTAACGATAAAAAAACCAAACGATTATTTCTAAATAGGAACAAGCAAATGAAACATCATTTAAATATAATTAAAAACTACAAATACATATTTAATTTTGTCATTTCTCCATAATCTACAAAAGAGTCATTGCATTTAAAGAAGTCTTAAATGTGTTTGAAAAGTAGGTTTTAACTACTTTTGAAAAGTCTAAATTAATTCATAAGAAAATATTTCAGCTACAAGTTGTAAGGGTACTTTGATTTTTCTTTTATACATATCAGAATTTTGAATAATTTAAATTTTCAAATACAAATATAAATTTTCTTTTATTCCTTGTTTACTTCTTTTTCATTTGACATGATTATGACATTTTTATTTTTCATTAAATAACACATTTTTCAAATATGGTTAGTAAAATAATTTTGGTAGGACAAAATAGTAAAAAATCATAATAAAAACAATATTTTTTAATTTAAATAAATGAATTAAAATCACTTTTAGTCCTTAAGAAGGTATATGAATTTGAAATCATGCTTTGCTTATTTAAAATCATCCCACCTAAATCCTAACGTGTATATATATATATAAAACACCGACTAAAGAGAGAAAATATATATATATATATATATATAAGAACAATAAATGCGAGGAATCCAATAATAGTATGTATTTTTGTGGGAAACGCGTAAACTGCTTTTCCCCTAATTTCCATCGCCTCTGTACGGATCATTTTTTGTCCCCACCCACCCCCTTGACCTCAATCTTATAATCATCCCTCAAATTTATCAACCATATTTTTAAAAAAATTCTCAGAAAATATGCTCATATATCACAACAATTTAAAAGCCAAATATATGCATCAAAGTTTGAATTAATAACTACATACATATCTGGACTCTTCTTCCTCCGATATTCCCAATTCCAAAGACAAGAAATCCGACTCTTCTTCCTGTAACCTACTGTCAGGCAGCATCGTGTGACCGTCCAATCCTAACACGTCAACAGGCTTGGACTTAGACGGCAAAGCCACCACGATCCATCAAGTCAAATCCAGTACGTACGCGTGGACATCATACATCATACGTACGGAGCAAAATTAGATCACTAACTTTTAATTAATTAATTAATAATTAATGATTGAGCTTAAAGAAAAGAAAAGAAAAGAAAAGAAGTTAAGTAAAAGAGTAATAAATGAAATGTGATTTTATATATTTAATGTGTCCATATAAACGGGCATCCGTTAAGAAACGGGAAAAGTACATGGATTTCCATTTGGGATTCTCCTCAAATTCCAAGGGCTTTTTTGAAATTTTTGTTATTAATTACGCTTTCCGCCACTCCCTTACTTTCTCTCTTTATAATATATTTTTGTTTTTTTCTTACGAATATTTCCAGCTGGATCTATAAAAGTCATTAATATGTCCCTTCCATTTAATCTTATATATATACACACACACAAACGAATACAGACTTTATTTCATTTGATGTATGCTTGTTTGTTTATACCCAAAAAAATACAATACAAGATAATATAAGATAAGAGAGAGAGAGGTCTTGATTAGTTTCTTGTTGGGCTTTTCACTTAATCCCAATTTAATCATTATGCATTTGACTAAACTATAGATATATATTTTTTAACTTTTTATCCAAATTAATGCTATTAAAGACAGACTAATTTTAAAGATGGGATCATACATTATAATTTATTAATCTAAGTGGTCCCACAACTAATGATGTTATTATTAAATACAGTAGAAATTGGGATGTGATTATTAGGAGCTCATCAAAGTGCCACAATACTTTAATTAACTCCTATTAATAACATGAATCGTATTACATGGGTAAAAATCAAATTACTTTCAAATATATTGAAATTCAAATTGAGGCTATAACTTTCTTTAAAAGATAATAAAATAAAACAAAGAAAAATGGAGGCAAGAAAGCTACATTTTACCATTGTTTTTCATTTTTAAGAAACAAATATATTGGATAACTAATCTCAATTTCTCGTTTTCAAAATTTAATGAAGGTTTCTAATAATTGCAAAAGATATGCTATTTTAAGGAAGTATACTAAACTTAATGTTGAGTGATTTGTAATGTAATGAGTAATTGATATTTGAAAGATGGTTAACCGAAATTGGCGGTGGGGGAATATGTAGAATTATGGGATAATTTAATTTCTTTTTTCCTTTAAAAGAAAAGTGTTAAGTGTTGATAGAAGGACACGTGTGTTGGCAGATTTCGTGTACAACAAGACTGGATCACTTCACAAATATTCCTCAACGGTGTAACCAAATTGACGGTAGTGGCAAATGTAGTAATTTAAGACCACATTATGGGGGAAATGTTAACAAATATATTCATTTAAGTGAAAATAATAATAATAATAATAATGAATTAATTGAATATTGAGGAATTTCCCTTTCTCAAATCCGTATGAAACAAACGTCCTCCTCCACTCGATAGACTCAAAGACTGTTTTTTCAATCGCAGATTTTCACTCTCTCACTCTACAACCCACTTCATCATCATCATCTCTCTCTCTAAAAACACACTTATTTGGTGGTGGTGGTGGTGGTGGTGGTGGTGTTGGTGGTGGTTCTGTTTCTGTTTCTTCTGTGATCCGCCATGGCTGAAGTTACCAAGTACCAGCCCATCAATGGGGGAAATCTGGTATCAGATGTCAAGAGTCTTTTCTCCATTCTCAAAACCAAGAGAACTATGGCTTTTGCTTATGGCTTTATGTTTGCTTTCGTTGTTTTCACTGCTTTTTTGGCTTTTAACCCTTCTTCTTCTTCCTTTTCTCCTTACTTCTCTAATATTTTCACTGGGAGTAACTTTGTTGGCTCTAATTCTTCTAATGGGGGTTCTGGATCTCAATACCCTTCTTTTATTTCTTACTTTTTTCCAAATAGTTCGCTTCAGCAGAGTAGTTCAGTGATCCCTCCACCGGTGCCGGAGGTTAATTCGTCTAGATCTAGTAATGTCGCGACTCAGCCCCAGCCCCAGCCGCCGACTGTTGAGAAAGAGCCGCCGCGTGTGAAGAACCGTACGGAAGAATCGGTACCGGAAAACAAACCAACGGCCGGAAATCAGACACGGGATTCTGTTGTTTCGCCTCCGATTGAAACTCAACCGCCGGTGGTGACTTTGAAGAATGATACTCAAACTACACCGGTTACTGAAGTTACGCGCTCGAATCAAACTGAATCGCGAAATGCTCCTCCGGTGGTGGATGGTCAGGTTAAGAGTTCGGGGATGAAACCGATGCCGTTGAATAATGGAAGTTCTACGGCAGAGGAGAAAAATGTACCGACGAATTTCACGGCTCCGTTGGCGAGTAAGCAAAAGGGTGAGACGAATTCAGATTCCGGTGAATCGGTGAACCAGAAGGATTGGTTTGAGTCTTTGAAGAATTGTGATTTTTTCGATGGAGAGTGGGTACTGGATGATTCTTATCCACTCTATAAACCTGGTTCTTGTTTGCTAATTGATGAACAGTTCAATTGCCATTTGAATGGCAGGCCTGATAAGAATTATGAGAAATTTAGATGGAAGCCCAAGAAATGCGATCTTCCAAGGTATGATGAGAAATTTTTGCATGATCTATTGATGGATGGAAATTTTTGGACTTAATTTGGTTTTTTCTTTTCAAGTTTTGCGTAACTTTTACTGAATTGTAGAATTGTGCTACCTGCAATTTCTTGCCCCCTTTTCTCTTTTGACCTTTCTCTTTTTCGTCAAAAGTCGAAAAAGCAAAATAAAAAGGCTAAATTTGTTCTGAATTTGATGAATTGGTAGTAACTCACCTGAATTGTAGGTTTTTGGGTTTTGCTCTTTAAGCCAATTCTTCCTTGTTCTGTGACTTTATGGTTGGTTATCCAATTTAATCAATCAGAATTGCGTTAAAATATTGTTTGTAGTTCATTGTTAAGTGGCCAATAGTCCTCTCTTGAACTAATGTTCTGTTTCCTATTCCCCCATTAGGTTGGATGGAGGTCGAATGCTGGATCTTCTGAAAGGGAAAAGATTAGTTTTTGTGGGTGATTCGCTGAATCGAAACATGTGGGAATCGCTTGTTTGTATATTAAGAAACTCTGTTAAAGATCAACGTAATGTGTTTGAAGCTCATGGAAAACAGGTTTTTAGAGGGGAAGCAGCTTACTCTTTCATATTCAAGGTTGGTTTTGTGTTCTACTTGTTCTTTCATAGGATTGTTCTGGGTGAATGTTAATGATTTGATGGTTTCTTTTATGTCTTCGGTTTGATAGGACTATAACTTCACCGTAGAGTTCTTTGTGTCTCCTTTCCTAGTCCGAGAATGGGAGATGCCAGACAAGAATGGTAAAAAGAAAGAAACTCTGCGTCTCGATTTGGTTGGGAAGTCGTCTGATCAGTATAAAGAAGCTGATATAATCGTCTTCAACACTGGTCACTGGTGGACTCATGAAAAAACTTCATTAGGGTGAGTTTTGACTTGTGTTTGTGTTTATGCATGATATCCATTTGATGTGTGACGATGTTTGACGAGTTTTGCTATGTTGAATGAATGCAGGAAAGACTATTACCAAGAAGGGAGTCATGTTTATGAAGAATTGAATGTTCTTGAGGCGTTCCGAAAGGCTATAACGACATGGGCGAGATGGGTTGATAAGAACATAAATCCAATGAAGTCCATTGTTTTCTTTAGGGGCTACTCTGCATCCCATTTCAGGTAAAAGAACAAGCAAAAAACAAGAGACTGAATTAGAATCTACTCGCACATTTGAACAACCAAACTTTTAGCTCATTGCTGAATGATAAATCAATTAATGTTTAACAGCGGAGGACAATGGAACTCCGGTGGGCAATGTGATAGCGAGAATCAACCAATCAAGAATGAGACATACCTAAGACACTACCCACCAAAGATGGTTGTTTTAGAGAAGATATTGAAAGGAATGAAAACTCATGTCACGTATCTAAACATAACGAAGTTGACAGATTTTCGAAAGGACGGGCACCCTTCGATCTACCGGAAACAAAAGCTAACAGAAGAAGAGAGGAAATCGCCATTGAGATTCCAGGACTGCAGCCATTGGTGTCTTCCTGGTGTCCCTGATGCTTGGAATGAGATTTTATATGCAGAACTGTTAATGAAGCAACAACAGCAAAAGAGAACATAGAGAGGTACAAAGAAAAAGAAAGTACATATTTATTTGGTTGAATTCATATCAAGATTTAGAAGATTAGTATTTTTTTTTTTCTTTTTCTTTTTCGGAATCGTATAGAATAGATCAAACAAAACAAAGATGAATTCAAAGAATTGATATGAATTTTTTTTCTTCTACAATAATTTATGAGAGTAGGAAATAGAAAGAAGTTCGTGTTCTTGATCTTAAGAAGATCTTGTTTGTGCTGTGAAGAAATTATGTTCATATAAGATATAGTAGAGGGAAGAAGGATATTATAAGAAAGTATCAATATCTTCTATGGTGGTTACCAATTGTAAATTTTTAAATTTATCTCTTTTTTTTTTTTGTTGAAATAATATATTCCCTTATTATAAGTTGTTCTTGTGAGCTATGGATGGGTGTTAATTATTAGTAAACTAGATCCCAGGGACTGATAAATAAATGTTAAAAATAGAATTTAGGGACTGAAAGAAAAGGTTTATTTTAAACATTTTGTCCCTTATGGAGTTGAACATGAGTCTCAAGTCTTTATTACTAATTATGAAACAGTCTTAAATCCTAAGTGTGACATTGTCAGTCATATTCCAAATTAGTATGACAATGACTTAGAACTACATGTGAAGATTAATTTAAATAATTAACTATAATGGTTATCTTAATTACAACTGGGCCCTTCTTTCAAGCAATATAGTCCATAATTCATAAATATATTTATTATTTTTCTTTTCAGAGAAAACAATTATTTTGTCTATATTTGGAGAATACAACCTAGAAAAGGAATGGCCTTATCATTTGAAAATTTAAATGAACTACAATTCAATTGCTATTATGTCTATCTATTGTCTATGATCTAATGTTAGTAATTAATTTGCTAATCACTTTCTTGATCTATATGTAACTGATGAACTTGTTTTTGTTGGAAATATTGAGTTTTGAAAAGGGGGTTCTGTAGGCTCAATTAAAAAAAAACAAAACAAAACCAAATGTTTACCAAATGTTGTAATTACCAAATCGTATATGGTTACCAAATTTAAAAATATAAAACACAATTTTTTTTTATCACACTAAAGAAAAATTCAACATATAAATACTAAAAACCAATTTAGGTTTACTAACTGTTACAATAGTTGATGTTTACAACTATACTCACAATTAATATTACTATTTGAAATGTTTATTAGTTAGAATATTCACTAATTTTCTCTCACCATCTCTCTTTCTGGTTAACTCAAATCAAAACACTCCCTCATACAAAGTATTATAATCTAAACATGGTACAGTGAGTAGAAACTATAAGAATAAGTAGTTGAAGCATATGAAAATTGGGGGGTTGATGTATTAATGAATGAGAAAAAGAAGGGTGGGGTAGGCTTAAGAATGGAGGGGAGGCATTAAAGGAATTAAAATGGTGAGTGGGAAAGTGGTTAACTTTAATGCAATGAAATAAAAAGGATATAAGTAATGGGGCAATAATGAATGGTATAAGATAATTGCATAGGAAAATGTGTGTATCTAAACATCGTTCTTATTTTGTTGTAATTTGAAGAGGACGGGGCTGTCGGCGACCCCTTTATAATTCTGGACACATCACACACACTAACACATTTCTTTTCTCTTTTATTTTTTGTCGGTGATTGCCCCTTTAATTATTCCTATCTTACTATTAAATTTATTCATATTCATCCCTCTCTCTCCCATTTTAGATTTAAGAAAAAATTCACTTGACATTTTTTGAAAATTTCAAATTGAGTTAAATTACAAATTTAATATCTATTTGTATAAGAAAATTTGTGCAATTTTAAAAGTCATTCATATGAGGGAAAAAATCACAATCACATAAAGAAAAAAAAGGAAAAAAAAAAAAAAGTAATTTTTTTTTTTTTTTTTTTTTTTTTTGGAGAACAAGAAGTTAGTCAATATTAAAATTAATGTATAAGACATATTAAGATTTGACAAAATTATTTATGAAATTGATATAAACTAATTAAGGACAAAGTAGTAGCTTTACAATTTTCTTGATCATGTGGCTTTTATGGACTTTTCCTTTTATGTTCATACTTTTATATTTTTATTATAATAAAATAATAATAATAATAGAGGTTGTTCATGAACTTATTGAGATGTGATTCTTTGTTGTCCCATTGGCTTTTCAAACTACGATGAGTTGTTTAATCAAACGATGAAAACTTTTTAATATAGCAAAATAAACAAAATCATTTATCAAAGAAATATATAACTTTTCTATTTACAATAATCTCTCTTTTAATGTCACATTTGTAGATATATAATAAATAAGCAAATAGCGTTTCATCTAATACCTACGCTTCTACTCTGTATAGATAGATTACAAAATATAATCTAATATATAGAAGATTGAACTAAATCTTAGAGGGGAGACCAACCTATAAGATGATTCAAATAATATAAATTATAACATTCTTTCTCAATCTTACCATACTAATGATAAGGATTTTAAAACAAATGAAAACCAATGTTGTAATTACTTTTTGTTATTCCTATAGAAGTTAAGCATGATGTGTTGTATGAATTGATGTGAGTTTAGTTGATGCCAATTCTAAGGTGGCTATCAATTTTAGTTACCAATAATAATGTTAAATACTCCATGTTAACATTTATGATCAATAATGCTAATGCTGATCATGTTAATGCACAGTCTTATAAAATTTTAAATTCAATACTCATATTTAACGTTTGTTGTTTTCTATTTCTATAGCATTTATTATCTCAAATAATTTGTAGTTGGTCAACTACTTCACTATTTTATTTTTGTCCGATAGTTTATTTTCTACCTTATTTTTTATATTATTTTTTAAAATAATATTATTTATTAAAAAAAAATCTACAATTTTGAACTAGGATATAAAAATAAAATGGTTCAAATACTATGGAGTAACTAGGCTATACCTAAAAGTAAGATTTAAAAGAGTAGAGTTGAATTAAACTTATGAAATTAAAAAGATAGATAAACATAAATGTTATCCTCAAATGTCTTAGTTTAGAAAGGCTTAGAGATTGACCAATGTGTCAACAATAACTCAAACTCATAATCGACTAAATTTTCATTGGAAAAAAGGGCCAAATAAATTCATATAATCACATCAATATATACCCTAATAGGTTTGGAATTTTTTCTCATTGCCGTGGCATACCCTAATGTGTTGTGTTTAATAATATCTAGAAAATTAGATGTTTTTAGGGTATGTTTAGTTTATAATTTAAAAAATAAGATGAATGAAAAAAAAATAGTTAAAATTCTTAAATTATAATTATTCCAAACTAGTTCTTGAAGTTTAGTAACATTTGGGATTTGTGATATATATCAACATATAAATAGAAAATGCACTTTTAATCTTACATTAAATTTGGTTTAGGAGTATTTGACTCACCATCTGAATTTTATTTTATATATTTTTTTTAATTATGCTTTATTATCAACTAAATATTAACGAGTAATCACAACAACTTGATTTGTTTGATGGCATATAAATATATAATATCAAATACATTTAATGGTTTAAATTAGAATCCAAATTTTGAATCAATTTTCAATTAATACATATTGAAATACAATTAATTTTTTTTTTTTTATTGAATTCTTTATTTTCAAACTTGAAAAACCCAAAAGAGTTTTATTTTTTTTTAAAGCTTCCAAAAACTACAAAAATTCCAATAACCAATTTTAATCTAAGATTAAAAGTGCATTTTCTCCAAATTAATATTGAAAAAATTCTCCAAATTTAGAATGGAAGATGGGCCTTTGGAATGAAGTACTATTGGAGTTGGGCCTTCCCTTATCTTTATGGGCTTTTCAACTACTATAGCCCATTCAACAAATAAGGATATATTGAGTTTAATTTCTCAGTTCTTTTTTTCTTAACCTTTTTAAGTTTTAAAACATATTTAATGAAAAATATTAAATTAGTTATCAATCTCAAAATTATATGTATATTAACAATACCATATTCGTATTAAGTATATTTTATAATTTTTTTCCCTTGGTGAATTTTAGCTGATTAATTTTGTATTATTGCTTAACTTTGGCAATGAGTTTGATGAAAAATAAAATTATGAACTGTTAATTATCTAAGGCAATTTTTTTAAATCTAGTGATTAACTTCACATTTCAAACTCTCTTCATCAAATCACCTTAAGATGTATTATTGTATAAGATGTATTGCATCCAACTAACTTATCTTAAAATCATTGTTAATAAAATATAAACCAATTTTTTTATTAACAAAGATGCCAATAACCTTTTTTTCTTAAATTATATTTTATACTTGAATTTGAATACTATAAATTCGACTATATGACAACATTTTGAATATGATTCAAAGAGTTCATCTACTAGAAAATTATAATGGAAATAATAATAACTCTACTAGAAAATTATAGATAGTATTCAAACTCTTGATTTGAACCACTAGATTTTTTACATGAAACTTTATTATATAAAATTTAGTATATTATAATGGAAATAATAATAATACAACTCTAGTTGACTTTTTTTCTTTTCTTCTTTTTTCCTAATGGATTGAAACAAATTGAGAGCTTTGTATAAAGTGTTAGGAGAAAGGGCATGAATTGACATGATTGAATAAAATGGTTTATAAGAACTCATAATCAAATCAAAGTTCTCAACTTAAAAAAAGGTGATCATCTTTTATCCACTAATTCCATATCTTCCCACTTATTAATACATATCATGACTGCCCAAATTCTAATAACATTTTATGGAGGAATATTGTTAGGCAAATTTCCAATTCAATTAAGATTATGTGTGAAAGTGAATGGTTTAAAAGAATTAAGTAGGGAGGTATAACCTTAACTTATAGATAAAGAATCTCATTTACACATATTTTTTCTTTGGACTATTATTGTTTACCATCATCCCTGAAAAATTCATTTGTGTCGATCGATTGTTTCGACAAATTTTTTTAATCTTAATTAACTTATAACCTAATTTTTTATCTTGATAAAAAAAAGTTTTGACAAAATCAACAACAGAATGTTGTTTCTTCCTTGTGCTCTCTTCTTTGCTCAATAAAACAACGCAACAAAAGGGGTTAATCATTTTTAATACTATTGCATCGGTGTTGTGGATCTTATGGTTGGAGAGAAATAATCGCATTTTTAAGGGCAAGGAAAAATCTACCATTCATCTATAGGAAGACATCCTTTCTCTCTCGGGGCTGTGGGCTAGCAAATCCTCTATGTTTGCAAATTATAGTGCTTCCTCTATTGCTATCAATTTAAATGCTTTCTAACTTTTGTTGTGGGCTTAGCTCTAACTCTTTAGCTTTCGCGCTGTCATTTGGCTTTTGTCCCCTGCTGTAATTGTACTAATTCTTCCTATATTAATGAAAACGGGGATGATGAAGGTGCTAAAGGGGTGTCCACCTAGTGGAGATGTCCGGGTGCACCTACTGACCTAACGTATCTTTTTCAAAAAAAAAAAAAATTTGACTGTACCGCCCACAAAGTCAACTAGTGATAGGAAAGCTTGTTAAACGAGAGAATGGTTGAAAAATGTGTATTTTATGAAAAAGTTATAGTAAAGAAAAATTTATGAAAATCATATGAACCAACAAGAAAATCAATCGAAGGTATATCTATATCCAAATAATCATATAAAGGGTTTTTGACTTTGAAGTAGTTAGATGGTTAGTGATATATATTTGATAATATGATGTTGTTGGATTTGTAATGAATCATTTTCATTATATTATATAATATGTAATCCAATATTGACTTCATTAATAATTTTCAAAGTGAAATGATTGAAGGTATAAAAAAGTCAATACTTAAAAGTCAATCCAATAGATCACAAAGGTCACACCAAATTCGACCAATGTCACTATGAACTTTTTCTTTTTTCTTTTTTTGTTCTAATTTAAATTATATTATTGATTTTTGTTTGATCTTAATTTAAAATTTAGGTTGGTTGTTAATCATTTGAATTTTTGAATTTTTTAAAATTAAGTGTATCGATATTATTTCCTTGATATGCTGGTTTATATATTTTGTTGTGATCTCGATTTTAAGAATACTTTTAAAATCGAAGATATGTTTGAACTATAAAAAGTAGCTTTTGGTTTTTGAAAATCGGCTAAAAATTCTAATATTATATAAGAAGTATGATGTGTTCTTTGTAACATGTGTGATGGTTAAACACACCTATTTTTGCATTGTCAATTCACTATATAGGAGGAGATTAACACTTAGATTGCTTATACAGCACAAAATCGATTTTTTTTTAGCTTTGATCAATCTATCATTGTTTTAAATCGAAATACTTTTCTCTGACCTCTTTTATTTTTTATTGCATTTTCATTTTTTGAGCGCACTTCTCTAGTTGATGTGAACCTTATTGTAATATTTCTCATTTAATATAAAAATAGTTTTCTAAAACTATATTTGTTATCTTATAACACACTTATTATTTCTGCATCAAGAACTTGTTTTCTATTTCCAAAAATGAGAAAATATGGAAATTACTATATATCAAACACCTTGGGTTCTAAGAAAACTAATATAAATCTAAATGATAATCAAAGAAGGTCTTAATTTTTGTGTCCTTTTGATTGCTTCATCTTCAAGTTATTTTCCCCCCAAAGATGTAAATGATGGGGGTAGTGATCATACGTTGTTGCAGGCCATCAATGGAAAGGCCTTGAGATTGGGTTTGAAAATTCAGGTTAGGGTTTTATTTATTATGTCCTTCGGCAGCCATGGCTATTAGCTGCACCCCTATTGCTTGGCTTGCAAGATCTCCTTGTTTCTCAATCATCAAATTCTTAATCATAATTATTATTATTATCACTAATCTCCAAGCATTACTAGATCCTCCCACATGATCATTAACATTAATCATATTCCAAATATTTAAGCTTATCCCATCCAACTCATTTTACCCATGTGTTTTCATAAATATTTATCATTTTTCGAGCTACGTGCCATTCAATAATAAAATTAGACCACTAATGATAGATCAATGCTATTATTAATCTTTTAATTTCTATAGTTTGTTAAAACATATATAAGCTCAACAATTTGGAATCTCCCCAGCACCACAAGTTTAATGGATCAATTATGTAGGATTGGACTAAATAATAAGAAAGGCAATTAAAAGAAATAAAATTTCCTTTCATTTGATCTTGTTTTCTTTTTAAATAACTAAACAAAAGAAAAAACAAGAATACATCATAAATATATAATCTCTCCCTATACTCTTTTAAATTACTTTGTAGTATATCCCATAAAAGAAAAAACCTAAAAATAACCATGCATGCAAGAGCAAAAGAACTGATAAAAGAACAACTAGGGAGAGATCCATATATATCTCAAAGCTACAGACGACCAAAAAATAAAAATCCCCACAAAGCTCCAACCCCATCAAAAGGAAAAATATGTACAAAAATTATCTCATAGCAGCTAGAACTTGTTTGTATTTCATGATGATCAATAAGATATGCTCATGAAGCAGCCTGATGCAAATGAGGAAATGGCAAGATCTTGGGTTTGTTAGCGAGACAAAGAGCGGAGGACGGGGCAGGGGTGGTGGGAGCGGTGGTGGTAGTGGTGGTGGTGGTTGCGACACGCTCACACGAGGGGCACATGGTGAGGGTAGTGGCTGGTAGTTGCATATAAAAAGGCTGAGAAGTTTTTAAAGCTCTTAATTCTTGAAGTTCTTTTTGTAATCTTCTGTTCTCTTCTGTCAATGTCTCACAGCATCTTCTTAAATACTCACAATCTACTTCTGTCTGCTTCAACTTTGTCCTAAACAAAAACACATACACATCCAATTAAATACACATATAAATTACATCTCTATTGTTTTTTTGTTTTTTGTTTTTTTGTTTATAAATTATGATAAGATAATTAAAAACAAAAAGAAATTTATTAGATTTATGTACCTTGCTCTTCTGTTTTGAAACCATACTTCCACTTGCCTAGGTCGGAGGTTTAGCTGCTTTGCTAGTGCTAGCTTCTGCTTCTGAAAATTAATTTAAAAAATTAAAATTATATTATTCAGCCATACTAAAAAATTTGAAATTTATATGTTTTTTTTTCTTTCCATTTATATATAAACACTCAGTACAAAATATATGAATATTTTATTTCATAGGCTTTATATCATTCTTAAAACCACCACCAATTAAGACTATTTTGTTTTGTCCTTTTTTTAGAGACAAAGTAATCTTATAAATATTACTAAAAAATCATGTTAAATTTTGATTTTTTTTTTTTAGAATTTGACAAAAGAATTCAAATATGAAATCATAATTGAGAAACTAAGAAAAAGAATCAAATAGAAAAATAGAAAACTAAAAACAAAATGAGTATTAACCAAAACCTAGTGAGAAGGAATCATAAGCTCAAGGGAAATTAGATGTTAACACAAAATAATCTGAACTAATTAAGAAATAAATTGAATTAGCTTTTGATTTTGAAGTCTGTTTTTGAAACAAGTGAAAAAGTAAAATAAAGAAATTAGGAGGAAGAGACGATGGAATATGGAAATTTAAGGTATGGTTTGGATCAAGTTTTGTGGAAGTGTTTAGACTTACAGGATTAAGAGTGGTGTGTTCTTTGAAGCTTTCTTCAAGAAAAGCGGATTGTTGTTTAGAAAGTCGAAGCTTTTTACGAGCAGCAGCAGAAGCAGAAGCATTGTTATCTTCATCATCACTCATTATTCTCGAACAACCTCCTCCTCCTCCTCCTCTTTCTGTTTCCATTTCCATATGATCCCATGATCTCTTCCTTCTAATCCCTCCTCCTCCTCCAAATTCCATTTCAAAACATGACACCGTACTGTTTGGAGACGACAACGCCGCCACTGCCACCGCCGCCACCCTATCTTCTCTCTCCTCCACCATCACCCTCTTCACATCCACTGTCTCTACCCTTTCTCCTCCCTCTGAACTCCCCCCCACTTCCCCCATCACTACAAAATAACATTCATATATCCTCAATTCATCAAATGATCTAAAACTTAGATATTTATTTGAATATAGGAAAGAAAAATAAAGTGATCCAGTTCCCAAGTTGTAATTTTTACCAACACCCAAAAAATAAATAAACAAAAGAATAATAAATAAAGGAATTTACATACAGTGATGAGAAAGCCATGGAAAAGGAAGGAGGGGAGAAGAAGAACGAGGAACAGGAGCCAAAGGAAGAAGATCAAGCTGAACCGGTGGATCCAAACCGGAAGTTGAACCAGCAAGAACCGTTTTCCGATCATCATCATCATCCTCATCATCTTGTTCTTCATCTTCTTCATCATCTTGAACCGAAGCAGAAGCAGAAGCAGAATGACGTCCGATTAAACCAACACAAAAGCCCAAAGCCATAAGAGAGGAAGAAGAATTAGAAGAAGAAGAAATTGGTTTAGATAGAAAATTAGAAAATGGCTTCTTATTATTACTATTGGAATTGGAAGATGGATGATCACCAAGGCTCAAACCCAACTCCACCATTATTAATCCTAGAAACCAACTTCACAGAAAAATCTCTCTCTTTTCTTTTCAAGATTGAAGAAGAAAAGGGGTTTTAGAGGAAATTAGAAAGGGGGAAGGTCCCCTTTTTAAATACCAAACACACAAACAATAAAAAAACAAAAAAAAAAAAAAGGAAAGAAAGAAAGAAGAAAAGAATTGAATTTAAAAATAGAGTGAGATTGACCGACAAAAGCAGATTGACAAGTGCACGTGAAAATATTTAATTATACAACGGTTCATACACGAGACTTTAGACACACTACCAAATTACAATATAACATAAAATCTATAGTCTCAAGTGGGGTATTAAAACATATATATAGCTGACATTCTTGAACCTTTATCTTTTCTATTCAATATCTTCTCTCACTATTCTTCATTATCTCTTTAATCATTTTTCACATTACTTTGGTGCTATATATAACTCTTGTATTTCAAACTGTAAACTTCAATGTTACATTGTTTTTTAGTTATTAAAAACTTATTTTAGAGTTACTTTAAATCTAACTAAATCCATTTTAACCATTTTTAAATACTCTTAAATATGTGGTATTAAATTTAGATGTGACATTAATATGATATTAATGGTGCTTATTGTACGTTTTGTTTTGTTGTTTACATTTTAAGAGTGTTTTCAAAACCAAGTACTCAATATTTAGAAATTAAGAAATTCGTTTTTGTTTATAAAATTTGATTAAGATTTCTATATGTTGATTATATCTTTTAAAAAATGGTTAGACTATGTGTATTTTACAAATTGCAAATGATAATATTTGAAACAATTTAACTATTAAAAAAAAAAAACCATGAGCGAGGCAAGAAAATCTTGCAAGTTTTCTCTTTACAACTTAAATGTTGTAGAATCATATATCATACATGATACAAGTTGTTCCTTAGAATTAGTAGAGATATGTACACTATACATCTTTTTAATTAATGTTTCTTATTAGTTTAATCACTAAAAGGTTGTGATCTAGAGTTACGATCAACTACATAATTGTTACCTTTACATAACTTTAGGACTACAAAATGTTTTCTCTAAGTACTTTTCCCCTGCTTCAAATTGATTTTGAACGTTGATGGGCATGCTCAAATTTGAAGTTGAATTGGATTTTCTTTAATACAAATGATAAATCAATACTATACTACATAATGTTTATATAATTTTATATATCTAGCCATTTGAACTAATTGACTCATAGACAACACTCATGAAAAAAAAAAAAGATATTAATAATGGACTAAATTGATTTCTCAAAGATATATAAATGTAAATGAAAAAAAAAAAAAAAGTTTTTCTTTTCCTTTTCCCTTAAATTATTCATTCCTATCTCGTGGTCCACAAAAATAATTTATCAAAAAGCAATTATTTTTAGTTAGGCTCGCTTGGTTCCCAAGCTATTAAATCTATATTATGATATTATTCTATGTGAAGAAATCAATGTATAGGATTTTTTAAAAACATTACTAACATTATTATTTCATCATTTATTTCAAGCCGTTATTCAGTTTAATGGATTAAAATTTTGAAGAAAAAAAAAGTTAAAACCAACCAACCCATCAATCATATTTATTAACTTATAAACTCATTTTATTATTTTATAACTATTGAATATGAAAGTTATATTAGTAAAATGAACCATGTTCCCACAAAGTTGTCACAAAAATCAACAAGAATTAAAAACTGTATTTTGTAACATATCTATAAATCTCACTCTTGACATTAATTACTTAAATTATTAGTTAACTCCATAAACAAATTCAATATATATATATAGATAGATATTTTAAAAAAATATTAAAGTGATTTAATAAAACATCATGAGAATGTATTTATGAGAGTCAGAAACAGGCCTTGACAGAAACATAACCATCTTTGACTTGGAACATTTTTCGATGGGAAATGATTAACTAATTGATATATAATTTCTCTTTTTTAGGAAAAAAACAATCAAATTAAAATTAATTATTCCTAATAAAATTTGATTATTAAAATGGTGTTAATAATTTTGATTAATTGAGTTTCTCTCACCAACCCAACCCAGCCACCCAAAATCATTACATAAATATTTATTTAATTATTTTATTTCACATCCAACGGCTGCGATTTTCTCTTGTTTATTTATTGCTTATTTTCACATATCAAACTCATTATGACGTCGAGAAAAATCCCATTAATTGCTCCCTTACCAAACACACCATATATTATAAATTTATCTTATTATTATTATTATTATTATTTGGGGACTATTTAATTAAATGGCTATGTAATATGAAAAAGTTGTCGTTTTCATTATTCACCGATGACATTTTAAAACATCTATTTAATAATTTTGATGTTTTAGAATTCTCCAATTTCCAAGAAAATACATAGACATAGGATTATATTATTGAGTTTTTTTCTCTTCTTTATTAAAGGAGATCTAACAATTATTTGATTGTATCATTAATATATCACATCAATCTAACAATTTATTGGATGAATTTGTAAAGCTTATCTACCAAAATAAAATATTTGATTTGTCACGACTTACCATTTCAATAAGCTTGGTTAATTATTGAAATATTATTAACAAATTTTATTGAATAGAATTGAATAATTTTCAGCTATTATATTTATAGATCACAAAAGTAGAAACGTAAATATATGAGTTCCTTTAAATAATTTTTTTTTTTTTTTTTTGTGTTCCTTAAAAACTAAGCTTTAACAAATTATTTATATTTCGTATTAACTTTTTGTTTTCTTTTTTTCAATTGGTACATATTTTTTAAGATCTTGTTCCTTATTTCTAAATATTAATTAAAAAAAGCTTATAGATCTATCTCTATTTATGAAATTAATGTTAACATTATCACATGATTGTGAGATTTTTTAACAAGTGAAATACCACCATAATTATTGATCTAATGATCTTCATTTATATGGTTGATAATTTTGTTGTTTGTAACATAAGATGTGATTATAACATTTCTTGTTTGTACTAAGAAACTACCTATGTAAGATTAAATTAATATAATCAATTGAAGCAATACATTTATTAGATTTTATATGTTAAATTTGTTACACCTAATTTAAATTTAAAATTAAAAAGAAAAGAAGAAGTATTGATAGGGTGGCTTTTGAAGACATCAGCTTCCAGATGTTGGGGTTAGAGTGGGCATATAAAAAAAAAAAAGAATAAAGTGTTGGAAAAAATAGTGTTTCCTTTTTCAAAATGAATTTAGGGAGAAGAATTCCAATTTTAAAATTTTAAAATAAAAAGGAAAATAGAGAAAAGAAGATTAGCACGAGATTTGACCAAATAATAAGATGTTTGACTTGTGGTAGACAAGGCGACCATGTCTTTACATTCTCCAACCAAACTGTTTTTCCTTTTCCTAATTAATATTATTATTTATAATTTCTTACGAGCCTATAATTGTCTTTCTACTAAACCAATTTCTATCTTCTTCAGTATACTATAGTGTACCCTTCCCCTTCCCCACTACCCCTCAATTTCTACTTCCCCAATTACACTATCCAATGGCCACTCTCTCTCTCTCTCTCTCTCTCTATATATATATATATATATTTCAAAATTATTGCTTTCTCTCCCCCTCAATTATTATTTATTTTGCCCTTTTCAAGTTTAATAATTCTCATAGTTATCATCATCCTCAAAAATCTCAAACCATACCCATTATTATTTATCTCATGAATTACGATTAAGTATCTTTTTTTACCAACTTGATATTTGAGGTATATTTTTTTAAAAGTTTTCAAGACAAATCATTGTTCGATAAAACTCAAATATAACATTGAGTCGATGTATGAGGTTAGTAAAGGATGGTGAGATAAGCAAGCTAAGGAGAATATTAAACAAATTCCATGGATGATTTAATTTCTTACATTTTAAAAAGGATATTGCCTAATAAAAAGGGTTGAATAGGTAAAGAAGGAGAGGAAGGGAATGTCGTACATAAAAATGAAATGATAAGAGGAGGAAGAAATTTGAAGTACGTAGAGAGAGTGAAATGAAGGAGAGAAGGGGAGGGGGATTAGGTGGGTAAATAATAAAAAGAGGGAGGGTATAAAAGAAAAGAGAGAGAGAAAGAGAGAGGATATGAGGAGGACAGATATGTCATGCTTTTGGGATCATTGCAATTATTGAACTCATGCACCCTTTCATCATAACCATAAATATATAAAAGCTTTTTCTAATTAATGAATTATAATTTAATATAATAAAAAATGAAGGATGTTTGAATTATTGGATGGGTCCTTCTACCACAAAATTTGTAGGATAGAGTGTCCTTAATTAGTCCCAACTAATGCAAGTTAAGGCCACTCACAATCCCTAATCAAACCTTTCCACAAAACCAAATCAATCATAACCTTATGCCTTTCCCCATCCCCAACCACTCCTCTTTCCCTTTCTTTTCTTCCTCTTTCTTTTTTTCCTTTTTCATATCTATCCTCAATTTTTTTTAGCAAAATATATAAAATATCACTTTCCTCTATAGTTATGTGAAAAACTTGATTTATGTATTTTTTTTCCCACTATTTTTAATTAGTTCATTTAATTAACATCATATAAGTAAAATTTTAGCACATTTGTATGTATTTTCAACGTTTTATTATTTAAAATAGCTTTTCTAAAAATATATTATTATTTATAAGAAGTATTTTCTATAGAGTTGTTTTTAAATATATAACAAAATGCACCCAAATATATTTATAAACGTAACAAAATTTTAGAATCTATCTACATAGATATTGATAGGTTTGTAAATATTTTCAACACTTGTAATAATTTTTTTTAGAAAATAAAAATTATTATCGAATTTCAATTTTAACGTAGAAGCTTTATGTCTCATTGAATGGTACGGATCTTTCAAAATGAAATATATTTTAAAATTTTCAAGTATTTTGTTTATTGCATTCTATTTGTCAAAAACGATGTTCGAAACTAGAATCCAACGTGATATATTAAACAAAGAGGAAAAAAACATCTGGATAAAAACAATTACATAACTATCATCTAGAATGAGAAAATCAAAACTTTAGGTTAGAGATCGATGGCCAAATTAAACCTAAGTAAATTCCAATATACACATATTTATTAATGGTTGGTCAATTCAACATAGAAAGCATTTATTCTTTTTTTTTTTTTTTTTTTTTTCTTTCAAGTTACTAAGTCATGTTTGGTGGCTTTTATTTCCATTTATACCAAAAAATAAAAAGCAGCCTATCATTTTCTTAAGAAAGTCAAGCCCTAAAATACCTTAATATATATATTTGTACTAGGAATTTAAAGAGGAAATTAAAAAAGAACCCCCAAAAAAAGGAATTTGCCATTATTTTTCATTGGCTTGATGACTTCAATGGTGGCTTTTCTCCTTTTTTCAAGCCCATCTTTTGGAATGTCAATATAAATTATAATTCAAACTAATCTTTTAGGATAAGATTACAATAAAAAAAAAAAATCATTAGACTAGGAATTTATTTATTTTAGAATAACAAACCTTGTTTACTAATAATTGATTATATGTAAAGATCGTCACTAATGTGGTTTAATTGAAATTTGGCTAAAATATTGAAGCTGCTTCCCCAAAATTGGAAAATTAAGGAAACAAAATACAAAATATTTGTTGAACAGCCTCCTCTTTGGTACAACTGAATATATATATATATATATATATATATATATGTACGTATTTGGAATAAGGGTGTTACATAAATTCAATGGTTAAATTTTGACCAAAAAAGCAATCGATTATGGTTAATTAAAATGTTTTGAAGTTGATATTCAAATCTCAAATAGTAATTCAAGTATACAATATCTGTAACACTCTTATTACTTGGTAGATGTATACCATATATATATAATATGAATTGAATATAATAGACTCAAGTTGTAGAGAAAATGGAGGAGAGAAAGTATGGTTAGTAGAGAAAGGGGTAATTGTGAGTTATAATGATTAAGAAAATTGAAGGAAATATAATGAGATGGAAGTGGAAGGAATTGAGGAGTTATAAAAGGTGATTAAATTAATAATGATGGAGCCAGATGGTTAAAACTTGTTTAGGGTTAGATGGGGAGAAGGAGGAGTCAAAAATAAGAAAGTAAAGTAGTAATGGTTGATAGAAACATTAAATTGAGAAATGAAATCACGTGAGGAAGCAATGATGAAACGAAGGGATTTGTGTTTCTGAACAAAAACTGACAACACAAAAACAAAAAACAGTAAGAACATACAACACGACGACGTAGAACCTCCATCATCATTCATCATTCATTATCCATTTCTTCATTATATTATATCAATTCTAAACTTTTCTCTTCTTAATTCTTTCATTTCTGCTATAAAACTACTTTCCAAAATATATACAACGTCCTTCTTCCCTTTTTTTCTTTCAAACAAGAAGTTAAAAGGTGGTGACATTAGAACATATAGCTTAACCGGGCAAATATAAAATCTTCTATACATATGTTTAAGTTAACCTACGTCAATTCATCATGCATACTTATGAACCTATTGTGAATAATATGTTTATTTAATTTTTCAATTTATTTATTTATTTATATAAAAACATCTAAAATTTTGAATCATGTGTATAATTTATTTATTTTTTTCTTAACTCCATAAATAGAATTCTATAGGACAAGTTCATAAATAACCATACCAACCATTTTGTCTCATTACGCAAACTACTTATAATTTTAAAATTATGTACTTTTGTTTTTAAATTTGTTATCATTTTTATTCATTAATAAAATGAAAATAAAACAATTAACTTAATTTTAGAAAGAAAAAAAACTCAAGTAGTAAACATAATTATAGTTATTCTGAATTTTAGAAGTGTGAACCTCTCCTTCTATGTTGAATTAAAATAATAATAGTAATAATAACAATAATTAAATAAATGTATATATGATGTAAAAAACAATAATATGATAAAAACATTTTATTATGAATGCAACATGAGGCAAAAGGGAGTGGGAAGTTTTCCATTTATAAGAGAAAAGAAAAGAAAATGTGACAATGATGATCATCATTTTATGGAGCATTTATAAGAAAGCTGTGAAATAAATTGGAGTGGTAAAAATGGGATCCTATATTTATTGTAATCAATAATGGGCATAATGAATGACACAGATCATCATGGTTGCTATAATGCTAAAAATTACTCAATAATGGATTAGAGCATTATATATATATATATATATATATATATATGTATACATCATCATTTCTTTTAATCATATAATATATTTATAATATATGATGTCAACACGACACAATCTTATCTAAAAATATAATTTTGTCCAATTCTTATAAAGTTAAAAAGATGGGAACGATAATTAATTAAGTTTATACAAATTATCGAAGTATTTCACGAATTCAAGTTCTAAATGACATTTTACTAATATAGTAAAGATTAACTTATTTGATTATACTTTTTTTTTTTTGATTAATCAGTAACTAAACTGAATATTTTCCTACTTATTTATTGATTATGGAGTGGTATTAAAATCATAATTTTCATCAACCATATAAAGGATTTTAATTAAAGTGGTCTTAAAATAACTTCTTCTTATTATTATTAAATAGAAATTAGTAATGAATTTGTTCTCTATTAAACTATATTTAGTTAATGTTTGACTCTAAGAACGAAGAATGAAGGTGATAGATTTTGATGTTTAATGAGATAATTAAGTAATGAATGAAGTGATAATAATAAAAGGGGAATAACGTTATGAATAATAATTTAAAGTTGGGTGGGTTTTTGAGAAAAACAAGGGTTTGACCTTAAAAGACACATTGGGAAGAACAGAGAGAAAGGAAGCCACTGACTCATGTTTCCAAATTAATCAATTGAATGTATATAGATTTATTGAATATATGTTTATATATAAATTTAAATCATGTTTTGATTCCTAAATTTTGTATATAATTTATATCCATAAAAAATTTAGCATTTCAAATTGCAAATATGTTTAAACGTTTCTTAGAAGTGTATAAGTAATCCAAATTTTTCTTATTAACACAGTACATTATGATATGAGTGGTAATTTTTGGGTTAAAATTATTTTCCTTTATCCTTTTTAATTTGGGTCAGCATCTTACCCACTGCACTTCAAATTGTGTAATAATTTTTGCTCCATTTTGTTCATCCTTTTCATGCTATTTGTCATTGCCACACCCCTCCACTACACTTCTCTCACCCACCTTTCATCTTTACTTCAATCCATTCTTGTCTCCCTTTTTTCTCTAAAGTGAATAGTTATAGAGAATTTTTGACTCACTTTTTGATGGTTTATCAACATTTGAACCTTTGAATATTTGTGTAATTTGTATTTGAATTATAAGTGTCAGGATTATATAATATATACATATAGGGTTTTAGATGTCAAAAGTGATCTTTTCCTAAAAACATTTAGGGTTTCACAAGTTCAATATAGGGAACATCTAGCCTAGCTTAACTTAATTTTTTAGCTCAAGTTATACCAAGTAGTCTATCTCATGAATGCTACACACACTCTTCATCAGTTTATAGCTAGGGTTTTGATTAATGGGGGCTATTTGACAAATCATAATGAGATGCATGAGAATAAAAAGCTCTAAGGAGAATATATGATTGCGGTTTTAGATTAATTACCATTTAAATTTTTTAAAAATTGAGATTTTTACGCAAGAGTCATATATGAGTTTGAAATTATATATGCTTGAAAACGAATACTCGATAAATATAGATAGTAAATACAAAAAGGAGAGATTTATCAAACTAGTCCTCATCATAATTAACTCATGTTTAAATATCGAAGCATTCAAATAACTTGCACAAACAAGAAAAAATGAGATTTCATAATCTCGATTAATTAGATATTATTGTTTGTTTGAATTGAATGTGGCTAATACAATACACACAGTTATAATCACAAATACCTTACAGTCATAAGAGCAAACATTATGTTGAATAATTTAAATTTGTGTCTTAATGGAGAGCCACTCTTGGATTGGTATATTTAATTAATGAATGATATGTATATATATAAATATATAAAATAGAATAAACTTGAATATATAGGGGTGGCGTGGAGCAATAATGATAAAAGGGAGGTCTAAAAAGGAAATTAATTAAGCTAATTAGATTACAAAAACAGTGCCCTAAACATAGGCCGAAAAGCAAAGACCACTTTGTAGAAAAAGTGAATGATTGTCCTTGATTACAAATTTTTTGTTAATTTAGACCCCAAAAAAAGAAAAGAAAAGAGGAAAAGAAGAAAGAATTTAGAGGAGAAAAAAAAGGAAAAATGTAGGAATTGTAAAAGACAAGAAAGCATGCAACTGAGGAAATGGAAGGATCTTTGTCCCCTCTTAACCTATCAGTATCATTTCTATTCACTTCTCCATGTTTTCTTATAATTTTTATCATCTTAATAATAATAATAATAATAACAATCATATACATTATTGTTATCATTATATATATATATATATATATTTTCTCTTATATCATAATTGAATTTCATCTCCATTTTTCATACTCATGTTTCCACACTTTGAGACACTGCCTCCTTATTTTATTCTATACCCCATATATTATCTTTTCCATCCTCTCTCTTTTCCTCCATTCTTTTTGTAACCAAATCTTTTGTTTTTACACTTGTAATGTTCCCTTAATCATCAATTCCTCACATGCTACTAATTGCTACATGTGCTAATGATTCAATCTCCACTTTGTTCTTTACATCTTTTTTTTATAAAAAAAACACTTAAGAAATACATGAGAAACATACGATGAAGCTATAAAAAGAGCAGATATATGTTAACAGTAGAAGGGTTGTGATTTGTAAAAGACTTTGATATAAGAAAGACCAAAGACCAGTCAGGTTTTGAACACAAACCGATTAAAATTGATTTTCTAGGGTTTTGCGATGACTGTGTTGTTGGAGATAGTGATGATACATGTAAGATGTATAAGGTAAAAAGATAATATGATGAAGGCAAGAGAGCTTTTTTTTGAAGGAAGAAGTACAAAAAGTAGAAGAGAAGCATGTGAAATGGAATTAGAAAATATGGGAGGAAGAGGGGGGTTTTAGATGTTATAAACAAAAAAAAAATTTGATGATTGCTATATAGTTAATTTCCATTGACAAGAGGTTACTTTTCTCTCTTTATTCAAAGGCCATGTTTCTAGGGGTTTCCTTTTAAGAAAACATTTGAAAGTTTCTTCCAACACCAAACAAAATGGGAAATTTTTCAAAACCCTAGAAAAAAGAAGGCATGAAAAGAAAGAGTAGTTGGTAGACCCAAGAAGAAGAAGGAATAAGAAGAGAAGAAAGAAAAATAAAAGATGAATGGTTAATTGTGTGTGTAAGAGAGATCAGTACTATTTTTTGTAGTTTTCTTTTTAGTTCTTTTAGTGGGAATTAGAGAGGTTTGGATATTGACCAACCAATCCCAAACTTCACCAATTATGGCTGTGCATTATTCTTTGGGGCCATGCCCTTAGCTAATTTAATCTAAATACGTTTTTAATGTAGAATTTTTAAAAATAGTAGATTTTACAAAATATTTATGACTTATAGCAAATTCTATTATTGATAGTTATTATATATTATAGTGATAGAAGACTATCAATGATAGAATTCAAAATTTTGCTATAGCTGGTAAATATTTTAATTTATTTTGTTATTTTTAAAAATGTCATATTTTTCAAAATGAAGTTTCAAATAATATGTGTTTAGTCTTTAATCTTTTTAATCCTTTAGTTTTAAGAATATAAGTTCTTAAAATAAATTTAAAATATCCGAGCAGTATTTTCTTATATTAAAATTTTAAATTAGAAAATAACTTTATAAAATTACTATGAACTCTATTTCAACTTTTTTTTTATAATTCAATATAACATATAATCATATAAAATGATAATAATAAAAAATTTCAAAACCCAAAATGATACCTTTTGAAAATTCAAGGCAACTACATCAACTAAATATATACATATTATCAATATTTAGGGATTAAACTTTAAATATATATTTTTTTTCAAAATTTAGGGATCATATTAATAGATATAATTTAGAGGCTTAAGAAATAGATATATTTTGAAAAATAGTGTAAAATTGATAAACACTTGTAAAAGTTTGTTTAAATCGATACAAGGTGATTTTAATAATTTTAATTGATACAACAAAGGAAAATTTATACTTTTCCTAATATTTCATAATTAAGACTAGAATTTAATTATCATTCCAATCAACTCAATATTCGCACTCAATATTTTTTTAGTTGTCTCTTATTATTTAATTTTGTAGCTATAAGTATATGAGGTTGGATTTGGGTACATAATTATGTGGATTGATTGTGAAGGTGTTGGGGTTGGAATTTGTGTGGTTTATTTTGTTAATTCTTTTAAAAAAAAAATTAATTTAGTGGGGCATATATATATATCCATTAGGTTTATAAGGATTCACCTGTTTAAAATTTTGATTTTAAAATCACTGTTTGCAGTTTGATTAGTGGAGTTGAACTTAAATTGATGTTGTATTTTTTTTGATTTGATGCGATGTGATTTAATTTCTAGAATTTGATAATCTGATTTTCTCTTAATTGGATGCTTACACTTGTACCTTCAAAGGAGCTTCAATCTTCGAGGGCTGTAAGAAGTTTTCTAGCTCTGGAAGAATTCTCTCTAGACTTTCCGGAGTAAAAAATTTTCAACCCACCCTTACAAATGAAGAGACTCTTCCATTTATAAAGTTCACTGGTGTTTATAGCTTGAGTCTGGTTGGTCCATGGACCAGACCTATGGGCTCAACCACATGGACTTTGGTCATATTTACCCTTTGAACTCAATTAAGTTTATTTTTTTGGTTCAATTTAACTTAGCCCAAATAAATAATATTTGATTGAACCAAAATAATTAATTTGATCCAACGGTTAGATGAAAACATGATAAGAATTAACCAATTTGTGTTTTCAATTTTAATCTGGGACACATATCAATTATTTTAATTAGTCCCAAATTTAATTATTTATACCTTTCATCCTTAATTTAGTAAATGATGTGGCAATTTGTGATTAGTCTAAAAATTTCCTATTCAACGAACATTTTTAAAATGTAGACAACAAAACATGCAAACCAGTTAATTGAGTTGACATGTTTATCAGTTCAATTCAGAAATAAAAAACAAAATCTTCAAGGGGTTACTAAGCGAAGCTTTGATTGTTTGTTAATTTGTTCTTTGAAAACTAAGCTCTACAAATAAACAATTATTTTGTTGTCATTTTCAAAATCAAACCCAAATTTTAACAAAAAAAAAAAAAAAAAAAATTGTGTTTTACTCTTAAAAATTGGTAAAAATAATTTAGACGTGAATATTGAAAGCATGAATAATAAGTTCTAAAAAAGCCAAGTATAATTTTTTTTTTAAAAAAAAACTCAATAATTTAGTTGAAATTTCTACTAAATTCACTACCAAAAGTTTAGAGGAAAAGAAGAAAAAGAGAAAATTGAAGTTGAAGTACAAAATAAAAATGAGTATTTATATTTAAAAGTATAAAAAAGAAAGACAAAATAAATATGACATCTATTATTATTATCATTATTATTATTTGAAACTAAATAATGAAAGAACACATAATTATTTTAGGGAGTATGAGTATGTGAAGGATGGCTTAATATATACTCTCCATATATAATATTTTTCATTCATCATATGAATAATTGATTCCTTTGTCCAATATATCTTTTTATCAAACTATATGTTTTTTTTAATCATTGATTTCCTCATGACAAATAATACTAACATAAACACCCTTCATCATTCTCTTATTGACTTATCATATCATTCTCATCCTTCCCATCTTCATTTGTCTTCCAATTATTTAGAAATCCTATATTGTTTTTCTTTTTTCCAATATAAATTTATTTGCAATCATTTATATTCTTAGTCTAAATCTAACATAATTGATATCACATAGAAAAATATTGAGTTGCAAATGGATGGTATTTTGTTAAGGTAAATGTATTTTAGAATCCTCAAATTTCTACATCATTTGATTTCAATGTGTCGTGAGTTTTCTTGTTTAGTCCAACTATATGCTACGTGGGAGTGGGAGATTCAAATATTCAATTTCTTAGAAGATAGTTTATTCTTTATGATAATTTTGGAAGAAAAAAGTTCTCGTATTGATATTACCCAATATGCTTTGGAATACAATATACTAACCCTTCACGTTGTTTGTTGATTTAAATTTAAACGAATCAATTTAAACAATCATTTAAAAATAGTTCAAAATCACCTAAATAAATTATTCTTCTCAAATATCGAACCAAGTTATTAATAAAATCTATCAGGTGGTTTTCAAAGTAAATAGAGAAAGGAGGATGAGGAAAAATGAAAAACCACTATTATTGATTAATTTTTATCTTTGATTTCAGTAATTTATGTTAATTATTGCATTTAAAAAAGCTTTAGATGTATCTAAAAGTTATTAAAACAGTAAAAATTTTAATTGATAGAATATATTTTTTTAAAAAAATTGATAAAAGACTTAAATGTTAAATCTTTCTTGCTCATTTAGAAATAGGATTTATTTTGTAAGTTTCTGCTTATAATTTATTAAGCTTAAATTAGAAATTTGAATAGATTTGGGCAATCTCGTAGTATTAAATACTAATATAATGGATTTAAAATTTATTTATTTATTTTCTCAGAATGTGATATTGGTTTAGGGAAAAAAAGAAGGAAAAAACAAAGGATTTAGGCTGAGGAAGACTGTAATAGAAAAAGAGTTGAAAAAGGAGGTAACGAGAAGAAAATTTACAAATTCAAAATGTGAACAGAAACTACTATTATTCAATAACAAAGGTTTTTGTGTAGATACATACAACAATTGCAAGTCTTTCACTAAAAAAGACAAGGAATAACTTTACATCAGCTGATGCAACATTGCACAGAACTATTCCTTCATTAAGAGAGTAAAATGTTTTTGGTTTTCTACACACCTGAATATTCAAAGGATATAACAACAGCATCACCAGAAAGAGAAACATCCATCATTTCATTTTGATGCAATCAATAACCTCCACTTGATTTATTATCATGATTCATTATGTGTGCAGTATTAAAAAAGATGGGGGGGGGGGGGGGGGGGGGGGGAACTCAAGCTCTACATAGTTAATACTAGTGTTAATCATGACCTTTTTAGCTTTGAAACAATGAAGATGCTTAAACCTTACTCAATGGGTTGACAAATGGAAATGGGATAGAAATTACGATAGTCATTGATTATAATGAAAAGCATGGGTATTATAATGGAGATATAAATGGCAATTTGAGGATGAAAAAGATTTAGGTGTTTGTGAGATTAGTTAAGGTGTGTGTACGTTGACTGGAATGTTTTATGGTACAAAAGGAAAAAGCATGGAGCCAAACAGGAAAATTGGGCAGAATCCATGAGAATCAAAGTAAATGATCATCATGACCTCTCCTAAAGTCAGCAAGCACCATAGGAGAATAGAACTAAATGTGTTTCTTGATGTGAAAAGCGTGAAGAAAGATGTTCTAATCATTGCATTATTTGCTGAGTGATCTAATAATAATCAACAAACTATTTTTGAACTTCAGGCTTTTACTCCACAAGATATTGTGATTTCCATACAGTAGCAGTGTGCACTGGAAGACGATCAAGGTATCCGTAACCATCAAGATTTTTAACTGATTTTCACGTATGAAAATAGTTGAAGGAGATGAAAGAGAAAGCTGCTGTCAAGCAGATATGAAAAGAACAGAGAAATTGGTACAAAGTTTCATGAAAGCTTTACTGTTCTTTGTCTTCAGGTGATGGATTGCCTAATTAGCTTTTAGATTTATACTAACAGAACCAGCAGATGAGGTAAGGAAATCAAATAAGATAAAATGGAGAATAAATCAAGGCCAAAAGGTGAAAGATCTGCCGGCTGATATGTTTGCTTTTATCATTATTGTAATGATCAGTCCAAATAACTAAGTCAAAATACAGTAACTTAAACTAACAAGAATTTCAAACTATTTCAAATTTAATTGATTTGAGGTGAATAGTCAAATCCCATGTCTGTTTAATGGACAATAATAAAAGAGAAGCAGAAAAAGTTCAAACTATGGAAGAACTTATGATTGCTCTCTCATTATGCTGAGCTAATCTGAACAGGAAAATTAAAAAGATACATGAAAATCCTGCTTTAAGATCACTAAAGGGAAACAATTATAGTATTCACCATTTTTATACTTCCTAAATGTGAATACGGTCAATGATAAACACATTTGTTTGGCAAAGTATAAAAAGACGTGGTCAAGGGGTACACCAAGTCAAGAAGATGACAGATATGGATTTGTAAGAAAATGTTGAACGAATGTTTTGATGCATAAAAGGTTACAAAAGAGAGAGAAAAAAGGGGAATAATCTACTTGATTTACTTATTTGCTTCACAATATGTTCAAGAAGTATGCCAACATTTCAATTCACGTACAATAAGCAGTAAAATGAAGACCGTTGAATATGGACCATGTAATAGTCCATCATCGAAGCAAGAGTTAAATTCTTTTTGCTGAGTGAAAAAGTAAATAGAAGATCCAAGTAGCACTTACATAGGTGTTGAAATATTATAGCCCCGATTCATTTATCGATCTTAGGACCCAGATAACAGAGGTCTTTTCAAGCTAATCTTCTCCGCCTGGGTGCTCGAGAGTTCCCGCTGTCTACATCCGAAACTTGTAAAGCATCATTTCTCCTTCTGGAGGATGATGTTGAAATGGAAACCATGGAATCAATTTCTACAGCAGTGTCCATTTGACTCTCTGAATTGATGACAGCAGCAATACTAGAGAAAGAATCCCTATCCTCAACAGGTGGAGGCTGCTCTTGACTTCTAGGGATGAGCGGATCAGTATACAAAAAACCATCTGGAAGCCTATCAGCAGAATTAAGCGCAGAAGTAAGAGAAGAAACTCGTGTTCGGTGTAGTAATGATCGAAGCACTGGGAGAGATTGAAGACGTGTTTCCCCTGCCTCAATGCTAGACACATCAGTGTGTGCTAAATCTCCTGCATCATCATGAGGCAATGAAATTCGTTCTCTACGAATACCCCTGGATGTTAAAATCCTATTCAACAATGTTGGAGATCTACCAAATGTTTCATTCGAGCTGTCTGGCTCTGGTGGTTGGTCTAGATCACGATTGAAATCGAATCTGTTTCCTAATCGCCGAATCATATCCTCCACTGGGAAACTAAATGGAGTCCTCTGGATGGTTTGCCTCAAACTTTCAACCTTTCGAGCATGGGGCCTTGGAGGAATCTTAAGTGTAGCATCCTCCTCTGTCACAGGTGTATTGCTGCCACGCCCATAAATTGGAGTCACGTTTTTTGTAGTAACCTCTCCTTTACATACAGGACATTCCTTGGCATCTGAATGTAGATGTAACCATCGATAAAGGCATGGCCAGCAGTATAGATGACCGCAACAAGTTACAACGGGGTCTCTAGACAAATCCAGACATATATTGCAATCAAAGAAACTCCCATCAGAGTCACTGCCCTTTTCAACATCACTCTTATTCTCTGTTTTTTCATCTTCCAAAGCTTCATTGTTAATTTCACAAGTTTTCCCTGTCTCATTTTTCCTCTCCTCAGCAGTAATACTTCCCTCACCAGGTTGTAATGGCTGTAATGAATTCCCATTGCCTGAATTGACCATGATTTCACTCAATTCCATCGTGATATTCTGAGTCTCAGGAGGGATTTGGACTTGACGCCTTCTCCACCGTTGTCTCGTCCTAAACCTGATAGTTTCCCCAAATCTATGAACGGGTTCCTCAGTCAAATCAGCCAAATTGACATCTTCATTTGGAACCGAATTTGAAAGCGGCTCTGGAATAGGACCCAGATTCAAGTCAAGGTTCATTGCATCAAAGATTTCATCACCCATTGCAAATTTATCAAGAAAACAAAAAAGGAAAAAGAAAACCCCCAATTTAACCCGAAACTTAGCGGCCTCAGGTTAGAAGAAACCCCAATGCCACCATAAAATTCAAATTACCTCAAAGCACGAGATCAACTCTGTCCCAGATGAACAAACCCAGAAAGACCAATCCACCCTTTTCCAACAGCAAATCCCTCACAACACATCCTTTAATTCATCAAAGGCTAAAAAGCACTGCCAGAGAAGAATCCGTAGAGAAAACCCCAATTCTCTCTCAAACCAAATAAACCCAGTCGAAAAACAATAAACCCTCGATTGATTTCGCTATACGGACAGTGTCAAAAATTCACGAAATTTCATCAATCCCAGTTCATCAAACGATAAAAGAAAACCAAAAATTTTCTTTTTTTCTTTTTTCTTTTTAATATATATATAAAATCCCAAATTCTAAACTGGCAAAGACAATTAGGGTTTATGGCAACAGCACCCAAACAAGAAAATTCAAACCGATTCTGAAGAAGAATCAAGAAAACTGAACACCTGACAGAAGACGACTGCTGTTGATTCCATATCATTCAAATAAACCCGAAATTGTCTTCCACTCAAAGCCAGGTGCGTTGAAGCAGATTCACCATCGATGAGCGATCTGGTCCACAAAGAAGCAAAGAAAATTATAAAAAGAAGAAGAAGAAAAAGAAAAAGAAAAAGAAAAAGAAAAAGAAGTGAGAGAGAGAAAAAGGAAATAGAGATTATATTAGAAATAGAAATAGAAAGGAACAAAAATCATACGACGATGATGAAATGATGGATGGGATGAATTGAAAAATGAGGATTAAAGGGATCGAGCGGCTGAGATACGAAGAAGAAGATGTATGTGGCGGCGTCGGATTGGCAGCACTAACTTAAATTTCTTCCTCCTCTTCTTCTTCTTTCTTGTTGTTGAGTGAACAGTGAATGAGTGATGAATGGTACAAACTACAAGAAAAGAGATTTAAAAACACTTCTTTCTTTTGCCAATTTTTTTTACGCATCTTTCAGGATTGGATTTTTAGCAAAACTAACCTTATGTTTCTAAATTTATGCTAACATCTTCACACCTTCTTTCTTTCTTTTCATTCTTCCATCCCAAAATTATTATTATTTTCTTAATTCTGGATTTGTTTTCATTTTCTTCCATAAATATTCTATATTATTTTCTGAACTATCATACACCTCATCTTTTACTTCCTTTATCTACTAACTACATTGCTCCTCTCTTACTTCTTAGCACCAAAATATACTTTTACTAATTATGTAAACTACTAATGACTATAAACTAAAATACTAAATTCATTAACAGGTTTTTTTCCCCTAGAAAATTAAATAGAAAAATAGTTATTAACAAACCAAAAGAAGAACATTAAAATTCATTATGGGCTTCCAGTGATCCATTGTCGTACCACATCTATATGGGCCAGGCTGGGCTTTGAGTGATCCATACGTCGCACCACATTTATTTTAGGTAATCTTTCTAATTAATATATAACAATATTTTTTAAAAAAAATTGTAAATATAGGAAAGTTTTATTATAACATAATCTATTAATTATTATTAATAGACTCTTATTAGTGATAGACAATGATATGAGTATATCACTGATATTTCTTGACCGATTTTGCCATATTTATAATTTTTTTAAAGATGTTGCTATATACTTGATTCTAATTGCTATAGTTGTAACTATTTCTTTATTTTAAGAGGTATGAGATATGGAAGAATTGAAGTGTAGGGAAGGAAAGGAAAGGAAGAGAGTGAATAAGAGATGAGGAATGGATGGAGGATTGTGAGTTTAGAAAAGAAAAGAAAAGGAAGGAATGAAGGAGTGGTGTTTTATCCAGCAGTCAAAAACTGAGAGAGAAGAACACAGAACAAAATCACTGACAACACAAACAATCTGATTCGGATCCATAAACTTATTCAACCAATTATTATTTCACTCTATTTCCAATTCCAAACTTAACTAAATTCTCTGTTTCTTCCAAGTTTGAATTTTGTTGTTTTTGTTTTTCATAATTGAATTATAACTCAAATATGAACAAGTTACTTTTTTTTTTTAGTTTTTAAAAGAGATGAGTGGGTCCCCATCAAATGGGAGCTTAGGCCTCCTCTTAATTAAATAAATATAAAAGAAAAGGAAGCGATAAAAGTACCCACTTGCATCCTTTTCCATTCCATCACCCTCTCCTCTCCCTCCGTACACTCTACTCTGCTCCTCCGATTCCCCCTTCCCCCTTTACCTGCTACCTTCTCTTCCGGTTTCCCCCACCCCCCGGTGCAACTCACAATTAAAACCATACACACACACACACACACACTCCCTCACAAAATCCCATTCCCCAAATTCATCCCCAAGATAAGACCATCCCCTCTAATTACTTCTTCCTTTTCCGATCACTTCCCCCGATATGCGAATCAGAAAACGCCAGCTCCCATTACCCTCCTTCTCTTCTCTCTCAGATCCCCCGGTGCAACTCCCTCTCCCCTCCGATCCTCCCATTAATCCCTTGGTTAGTATATTCATTTCCATCTACCTCCGATTTCTCTCTTCTCTTTTTCTTTTTCTTCAATTGCACCCCACGATTTCTTTACACTACTAACACACCGCCCACCCTCTTTTCAATTTTTTCTACATCTATCACTCATCATTCATTCATGGGGGTTATTCTCCCATTTTTCTCTACTGTAGGACAATAATCAGAACCAGAAGCTGCTCCACCAATATGATTCCAGGTACCCATTAACTCAAATCCCCTCCCTTCCTATTTCTTTCTTCCTCCAACAATTAGTAAAAAATTTTTTTTTTTTTTTTTTTTTTTTTTTTCTTTTATAAAAAAATTATTTATTGGTATCCAATCAGAATAGAGGGGAAAAGAAAGGGGGGGCAAGTGGAAATACTGTTGGGATATTTTTTTTTATATACATATATTTCATTAGCTATTGTGCGCTCATGGGCTCTGCATGTTCTTCATCACTATAAATGGTCCACACCCTCCTCTTTCCTCTGATCACTTACCAGTAATTAATTGTACACTTTACATATTCTTTTTGTTTTCCTTACTATTTTTTTTTTTTTTTCATTACATGAGTAGCTCAGCTTATGGCTATCTTACAGTTGTGATCACTTTTTCTTTTCTGTTTGGTTTTTAGGGAAACTATTTTGATTGGTGCAGAAACAGTTAATAATGCCCTTCTTCCACATTCTTCCTCTTCTTCGGCCTCTCAAGGTTAATACCTTTCTTGTCCTTTTTAATTTAACTTACTCTTTTGCTTTTTTGGCTACCTGCTGCACTGCACCCATTTTTCATTTTTCTTCATTTATATTATATTCTCATTTATTCAATTATACTTTTTCTGTTGGGTCTAGTTGTGAGATTTTGTATGTTTAATTCATATGGAGGGTCTTGTTTTGGGCTCTTTTTCTTTTTCAATTTTGTGATTGATGGTGGGAATTATATTCTTGTCTAATTTGTTTATATATATATATATATATTTATATATGTATATGTATATGTTCTTGTTTCAGTTGTGCTTATGTTTGATGTAGTAGGTGGTGGGAGATGGTGTGAGAAGGAGAAGGCGTTTCCATTAAAGAAGAGAAGAGGGAGCTTTGAGAGGTCGAGTGACGAGGATAATGACGATCACAGCAAAGATATTGATCAAGTTTCCACCAAGCTGCAGGATGAGAAGAAGATGATGAAGACGAAGATGAACAAGAAATGTACATTGTCACAGAAGCAATCTAAAGTGGGTCTAGACGCTATTGTCGGGAAAAAGAGGTCAAGAGGTGGTGCGTTAATGGAGGGATCTCGGTGTAGTCGTGTCAATGGACGAGGATGGCGATGCTGCCAACAAACTCTTGTTGGTTATTCTCTCTGTGAACATCACTTGGGTAAAGGTCGTCTTCGTAGCATGAACAACGTTCGCAACCGCTCGTTGGCTGCTGCTACACCGAAGAACATCGTCGTTGTTGAGAAAGACGAGAAGAAGCCATCTCCATCTCCACCTCCATCTCCATTCCCATCATCACCACCACCACCGTCATCATTCTTGTTGACTAGTAAGAAGAGAATGAAACTGGGTGTGGTGAAAGCAAGGTCAATGAGTAGCTTGCTCGGCCAACCCGAAGACATGGTGGCAACACCGCTGTCTCCGCCATCGACGTTGCATGATGACAACATTGACAAGTAAGCTACTCCATCTGTTACATAGATAACAGCTTCCTGATCTTTCCCTAAATTTTCAGTTTCTGTCCTTTCGATGGCATTTGGAAAAGTTTCTATTTAGATTGTTTTTTTGTAAAGAGTGTTAATAGGAAAAGTTGATATTATATATCATAGTTGTATTGTTTTATGTATTTGGACAATTGAACATATATATTATATATATTTATGTGTATACTACGTTTGTTTATATAGCAAATACTATGTGTGTGGATGAAGAAAATCAATTAAATTAAGCAATATTTACAAAGAGCAAAACATCCCATTTTATTTTTCGTGTAGAAGAATTTCATATATATGATTATTGGATACGATATTATACACATGAATTAAGGTTGATATGATATGATATGATATGATATGATATGTTTGTTAATAGGAAGATTAAGATGGTTAATGGCAAAATTTGTTTGTTTGTTGAGAGTTGAGAGGAACAATAATGGGATTCCGTTTTGGAGAGGAAATTGAGAATTCCCAAAATTTCCAAAAAGAAAAGAATAGAGGGGTTAGTTTTAATTAATACGTCTTTCGTTTTTCCTAAATGCAAAAACCTAATCCTTGCGTGTGCTACAATGCAATACTGGAAGTTGATTGTGATGAAAAGAAGAATACGTCTCAAAATTATAAATAAAAATTAGTAAAACTGAAAAAATCGTTTGTATTTTTTAATTGTTTTTTTAAAACTAATATTGTTTTCTTTTTATGATATTCACCTTTTTATGTGATTTTTTCAAATAATATATATCCATTATAACTTATATAATTGAACATGTTAAAAATATAAAGTTAACTTTTCTTTCCAACTTTTAAGATATATTTTTTAGAATATATATGAACATTTGCATACAAACTTTGTTTGTTTTATACCCAAGTAAATGATCAAAATATTCGGTCTCTCTTACGTAATTAAATGAAAATAATTTTGTAGTATATTGACTGTATCTTTAAAATTATACATTTTCGAATATAACAAAAAAATGAATTAAAATATTTAAAATATTTATAAAATATAGCAAAATTTTAGATTTGTCAATCATAATCATTGATAGACCAGAGTATAGTTAGATACTTATAAAAGTCTATTGATATCTATAATTAATAAAATATAAATTTTTACTCTATTTTATAATGAGTATTTTCACTTGTTTACGTTAAGAAAAAAAGGTTAGATAGAGTGAAAATGGAGTAGGTGCAAAAGTCCAAGAATAAAAATAGGGGCTTCCATCATTATCCAAATTGAATGATGGGAGTTTTTTTACACAATACCTTTTTTTGAAGGAAAAGAAAAAAAAAGAAATAGATATTTTGTTAGAATGAAAGAAGGTTGATGAGAAATATTCTGAAAGAAGCTTTAATTAATATTATTATTGAGTTGAACTTAATGAAAATGGTCATAAATCCATGTTGGGGGGTAGTAGGGCTTTGAATTTGCCCTATAAACTTCATATCTTTCAAATACCTAATTAACCATACCAAAATAGTTTAATATCATGTTTTTAATTAAGACATTAGGTTTCAGATTGTGCTTTTTTAATTTCCACATGCTTGTGAAATTTATTTTCATTGCAAAATGACCAAAGTGGGTCATTTGAAATTTAAATTCGCATTCATATGGGAGTAGGTTAATATATTGGAAATTATTCCTAAAAATTCAAACTTCAATGCAGAATCATTCTGTTTACACACCTACAAGGGCAATGTATTTATTAGACTAATTAATTATATAATCGACTATTTAATAAAATATCATTTGATGTTTAAGATAGATGAAGGTGATAATTAAGTACATAAAACGAACAACTCTATTTCTAGTTTAGTTCCAAAACAATATTCCTAGACAGTTCTACTTCTATAAATAAAATGCATTATAGTATTATAAAAGATAGTTGCATTCCGCCCTTATTTACTTTCTATGTATGAAAACCTTCTAAAAGCATGTCATGCTCTTCTTTGATATCAACCTGGGGCTTCTTGTTGTTACTTTATTTACTTCACAATGTTGTTAATAGTAAATGTAATAAATAAGAAAAAGTTTGTAATTAAGTTGGATACGGTCCTCTAAATTTAATTGGTCCAAATTTTGAATGTACGTATTAAGTATATTCTCTAGCAATATTAAACTTTATATTCCATTAAGAAAAAGGGATAAACAAAAAATGAGAGAAAAGAAAAAGAAAAAGAAAAAGGGGGTTTTGTTTTTAGAGAGAATAAAGAAGGAAAAAACAAGTAGTGGTGGTGGGAATGCGAGTCTTGTAAACGACACTCTAAAATGTCACACTCTCTCGTGGGTAGGACCCTCCGATTAAACCCCCACTCCTCCTCATTAACAACCCCTAACATTAATTAATTATCTATAATTCAACTTACATTACATTAATTCCTCTCATCTTATTTTAACTTTCTATATATTCTTGTATTGTTATAATCAATCAATCAATCAATTAAAAAAAAAAAATTCAATGTTACTTACTTAATTTAATTAATTAACTTATAACTCTCAACCTAACCTAAGTGAGAAGTGTGGAGTAAAAGCCAAGAAAATTATTTGTCCTATATATATTGTTTAACACTGTTCCTCCAACAATCTTTTTTTTTTCTCCCTAATAACTCCACCTAATTTAACCCTTAATCCCTACTCTAAATTAGTCATTAATTAAGATTATATTTTCTAAAAACTAAGTATGAGGTACAAATATTATTGTAGGCTCTCCAACATTTTTGACATATATAATGTTATAATGTTAGAGAAATGATGATGTATCGGAGTGTGATAGAGACAACTTAACTTAAACTATATTCTTGCAATTGTTAGTTAATTTTTTCAAAAAATAATGTCAAAATAACTTGAATCTAATATTTGACGTTAGTATGCATTGAGTTTGTTGCTCGATCAGCGAGGCCAAATCGGGTTTTTAGGGGATATGAGCTTGTGAGAGTTTTGGGGCAACGTAGCTTTAAAAATTAAGTTAAATTTATTTTTTCTATATTTATGTTGTTTATAATTTTGAACATTAGGATTAGAAATAAGTGATTGTAACACCTTAGAGCTACGCATTTGATATATGTGCTTTTAAAATTCTCTCTAATAAAAATATTTTCTTTTTATTTGTGGAAATAATTAATACATTATTAGTGAACCACTTAAATTTTTGTATGGATTCTTTATAGCTTTACGATTTCATGTTTTCTTTATTTTGTCAATTTCAAAACAAATATATATATATATATATATGTGGTAGGAAAGCTACGAGTGATTTGTCTAAGATAGAAGAATCATATAAAATTTTTTTCCTCCATAAAACATTTTTTTTTAAAAAAAGATCAAATTTAAGAAATAAAACTAATCATCTAATAAAAAAATTATATATTGGAGACTATTATTAATATTATTAATATTTTGAATTATTTTTTTCACAAGGGAAGGTTATGGGTTATGTATGAAGAGGTTTAAAATCCAAATGTTAATTATATATTGGTATAGTGAAATTGAAAGGGTCCAAATGTGAGCTCTCCTCCACTCATTTTGACCCAACTTTTCCCTTTATTCAATTTCATCAATGACTTTAATATTCCCAAGTGTGTATTATTTTTTTATATGGTTTACTTTTAACACTTTCTCATTCCATCATCAACATTTTATTTAATTTTAGTATATATATATATCCATTTTTCAACCCTATGCTTTTTCATTTTTCTACTATATATATATATATTATCTAGGAGACTTGGTAATACATTCTTTTTTAACTCCTACAAAAAAATCTATTTTGGAGTTCACGAAATTAAATCTTACAAGATTACATTTGTAGGACAAATAATATTTTACATTTCAATTTACTCTAAGGTTTAAAATCACTCTCATTTTTTAAGTTTAATTTATATATCAATATTTTCATATTTTTATGAGTTTGATATCGACATAAGGGGTGAATCGATATTTCTATTATATCTTTAAAAAATTAATGAATCACGAAAAACAAACATAAAAATGATACTCATATAAATATAACCCTAAACAATAGACATGTTTACTTATTTGAAAATAATAAATTAAATTTATTTTTTTTTGAAATTTTTATAGTTTTTTTAGAAATATCCATCAAAATATATAGAAATTTATGTAAAATTAAGACCTTGATATATCCGTCAAAATTGTTATTTGAAACCTTGGTTAAAACATAAAAGTCCACAAAATCTCACAAAGTTCCAAAATAAAAATTCCTTTTTAAAACATACTGAAATAGTAATTAGCCTAACAAAAAAATGTCACACCATTAGATTTATCACTATGTTAATAGTCAATTGCATTTTTTATTTGACAATTGACTGTAAGTTAATTACAAAAATAACTATAGAGATTTACTGTATTTGTAATATATCATTATGTGTTAATAGTCAAATAAAATTAAGACTATGGTTTTAACTTAAAGTTTAAGTTTGTTTTTAAAAAATTTTGGTAGGTGATTAAAAAATTGGTGTAAATTTTGAATAAATAAGAGTATTTTTGGACTTTTTTAATCTTACAAGGGTATTTATGAAACTTTTTCAATAGTTGTAGGATATTTTTGAAACAAAACTTTAATTGTTTACATCCAAAACTTATAACGGTAAGGGTATTAGTGAACCTGTTTGTAGAAGTACTTTAAGAGCATTTTTCAAAATTTTGAAAGTTTAGGAGTATTTCTTACCCAAACTACAAAGTTCACGATATATATATATATATGTATATATGTATGTATATATATTTGGGGTTATTTAACCTAAATTCAATATAAAATATCAATAATTGAAATTATATATTTCTTTACAAGTTTTAGTTAGTTGATTGAATTTTGTTTACAAACTAGAAGTACATGGGTGAACTCAAAATGAATATTCATATCATCACAAACTTAGTTTAATTGATTAAAGATATATATTCTTCATGTACACGTTAAAGATTCAAATCACTATTTACTTTCATGGTGTACTAAACTTAAGAATAAAATTTGTAAAGAAGTTAATCAAGCAATTTCCAAGAACCTTCCTCTAAGTTAAACCCCCTCTACAAGAAATATATACATATAAATATATATAGACATGTTCAATCCCTTCATCACTTGCATTTTGGACCCAGTCCATATTTCAACTCACAATATTAACTCTAAATTCAAACACAAAGAAACAAAACCAAAACAGAAAAAAATGGATGAATACAAACATTTCAGCCATCTCCATGACTTGAAACTTTACCAAGTCCAAGAAGATCAAACCAACCAACAATTCCGCTGCTCCGCTTGCTATTCACTTTGCCATGGCCTCGTTTACGGTTGTCAGAGCTGCGAGTTCTTCCTACATGAGGCTTGCGCCACCGCACCCCGCTCACTCCAACACCCATCCCACCCTTCTCACCACCTCACTCTCCTCCCTTCTCCGACTTACCCCGATAGCTCCTTCCTCTGCAACGCCTGCGGTGCCACTGGCTCCGCCTTTTGCTTCTCCTGCATCCCCTGCGACATAGACCTTCATGTCGATTGTGGCCTCTTACCCCAACAACTCGACCTCGAATCTCATCGTCATACTCTCTCTTTACTCTTTTCTCCTCCCTCTAGTATATGTAACTTGTGTCGCCGCGCAATCGACTCTAGATATTGGAGTTACAGTTGCTCCACTTGTAACTTTGACATTCATACTTACTGCGCCACGACCCCGACTGCACCCCCGGTTGGAGGCATGCCAAATGATCGACACGTGCAGTTTCCAGCAGTTGGCCAGGAGGATTACGACAGTGTTTCTCCTGTAAACCGGTATGGTGGAGCGACAACGGTGAATCCGCGAGATGGGGTGGTGGAGGATTCATTTCTGCAGGCACAGGCAGAGCTACACGAGCTTCAAATGCAAATGCATATTGTGAATGAGATGGCCAAGATGATGGCGTCCGTTAACTTGAGCTCTCTTGCACCATGAATAATACACACACACATGATTTTTATATATGTATTGATCAGTTGAGTATATATATTTATATATGCGTTATTGGATTTTAATTAATAAGCTTAAATATTAATCACTATTTTTAAGTTGTGGGTATGTTTGGATTAAAAGAAAATTTCAATTTTGAACTCCATACAACTTTGTTAGATCTTATTGAAAACTGTATAATTTTGTGATTGCATAAAATTGGTTTGTTTATGGATTTGCAAATTTTGTTCATAGAGTTTGAACATAAGTTCCAATAATATGTTCGTTATATATGTTATTTCAAGGCGTCATTAACTTTTTGTTTACATGAAAATAAATTTATACATTTTACTTCTATCAAAATTTAGGAATATGTAATGAATAAATGAAAAATATCAGTAGGGTTTTACAGATAAACTAGAAACCTTGAAACTAAAAGATGATATATAGTTTTGATTGAAAATGGTGTAGCATAGCATTTGGTTGGTCTACTTAATGGTATTTTCTTAGATGATTATCATATATTTAATATTTTAGAGTCAATTAGGAGGCTAATTAAATTAATTAAGCTTAAAGAGAAACTAAAATCAAATATGTATATATATATATATATATATATTATTGTAATTATTTAACCCCACTTGTTAACATGTTATTAACTATATAAAGCCCAAAACATAATGTCTTTCTCAATTGGGCTGTTTGATAATAATTTAGTCTCATTTGTATAATACTCTCTTAAAATTTTTTCATTTACAACCCTTTTTTGGCAAATCTTTTTGTCTTCCATTTTACAAAATATATATTACAATTTATAATTAATTAGAATTCAACTATTATTATTGTTGTTATTATTATATTATTATTATCGCTGCTGCTGTGGTTAATTACTATTTAACATGCATTATACTATAAGCCACCAATTAACCAAATGTTTATATTTCTAACCATAATGGGAACATAAAATAGATTTGAAACTAGAACTTCCTTCTAGAAAAGATGATCTCAACTAGGGGATGAATGTTCTTTTATATCATGGATTTGACTTGATCTCCAAACTTGCTTCATACACATCAATTGGAGAAATAGTTCGATTAAAATCTCGGCTACCACACTTGTTGAACTAAAAAAATGTAAATTTTCTTTGATTTGGGTGTAGCTCTATGTATTTAGTTCTTTGTTGTGTAACGGTAAGAACTTGATATTCCAATTATTAATAAGCTAAGATAAACGATTAGCATGTTAGTAGTTAGATTGGAATAAAAATGTTAGGTCTAACATGAACACACATATAACTTAATTAACGGATTAAGAGATTAGATGTTTGAATCTTCCACTAAGTAGACAATCAAGCTAAACCAACGATACTCTTTTTTTTTTATAATTATTATTTAAATAATGGTGTGATGAATTTTTTTTAGACAAAATTATACATATTGAAGTTGATTTGATCTTCCATTATTAAAAAATAATTAGAGATATGATATGATGATGAAATGTTGGTAAATTAAAATTGATATCTTGGGAACTATACAAACATGTATTTTAGTCGTTGAAATGTTCAATTAGCACATGAAATTGGTGTTTAATTATCATGGTCAATTATAATGATGTGGTAACAAATTAGATTCAAAATATAATATAAAGTCTTACTCATACTGCTTCATGTAGGATAAACCCTAATGAATGAATTTGACAATTTTTCAAGAAGGATATTTATTTTAGAAAAAAGAAATCAAATATTACGCAACACCCTGTGGAATTGTGCTTCCTTTTCTCAACTTGGAATAAAACAGCTGTAAGAAATTGATTGAAAAATGCACATTTGAACATTTATACATCCATCCATGTTCTCTTTGGAAAATTAGAAACAAACAAATCCATGTCTTTTAATGAAAACAAAATTTAGTAAAATTTCATATTTAAAATTTTTAGTTTCATTTGATTAGTGATATTATTCATTTTTCGTTGTTATGTTTTCAAACTAATATTCAATTTCATCGAGGACACATGAAAGTTCTTAATTAATTTGAAATACAACTCTACTATACTTTTATGGAATATATACAGTGATTTTCAAATATGTGCTTTGTTGTTTTAATCAATTACCCATTACGCTAATTAATTGAATTTTTTTATATGAATTAAAATTCAATTCGGGTTGTTTATGGAATCAAATTCATTAGGTGTTTCTATTACTTCAACTATGTTGATTCTATGAAATTTCCTCTTTTGTTCATTTTTGTATAATTAATTGGAATTTTTCTACATGAAACAAAAAGTCCCCTATGACAATAACATTTATTTAGGATAAGAATTGGTTTTTTTTAGAAATGAATTATTTATACTTCACACTAAAAAGATAATAAAAAAAAATTGACAAATTTTTTATACTCCATATAACAACAAAATTTATTATACTTAACTTTTATTTGAAAATGAACCATTTTTTTTAAAAAAAAATAAATATGTAAACATGTATAATCAAATTTTTTCTTCTTCTTGTTTTTTTAGAATGAATAAGAATCTTTGAATTTCAAATCACGAGGAAAGTTGAAGTTCTAAATAAAAAAGAAAAAATATAGTGCTTTTTTAGAAAACAAATATAGGGTAGTTGTAAAAAGTAATTTTCATGACAAATTAAAACAAAAAACTTTTATTTAGGTTTGAAATAAAAAAAATAACATCCAATCTACTAAGAAAACGTTGTGTATCTACGGAACATGTCATTTCACTCATCGATTTAAAATGTAAGATAATAAATTCAAGACATTTCAATTTACATAATTCATCATTTCTAAATTTATAAAATCTTTAAAATTAAACTCTTCTAACAACTTGGAACTAATTAATACTGTAATTTTTCATAGAATATTGATATTTCTTGTTCTTAATCTTTAGAGTTACAAGTATAATTATAGACAATACAAATGCAACATAAGGAAAGTATCAATCAAATAAATACAAAAATACACACACACATAATTGTGGCATAATTACGGTAATATCCTCCCTCAAACTCAAGATGGTAGAGTCGACACCACCTTGAGTTTGTCAAGTAGCTAAGTGAAACGAGGAGAATGGAGAGCTTTGGTGAAAATATCTGCAGGTTGATCAGTGGTGGAGATGGATTGGAGATGGAGAGTGTTGCTCTGAAGATGATGGCGAACAAAGTGACAATCGTTCTCAATATGCTTTGTTCGTTCATGAAAGACATCATTGTGTGCAATCTGAATAGCACTGCGGTTATCACAATGAAGAATAGTGGGTGATGTCTGTGGGACTCCCATATCAGTAAGAAGCCAACGAAGCCATAATAGTTCAGAAGTAGCATCAGCTAGAGCACGATATTCAGATTCTGTGCTGGAACGGGAGACAACAGATTGTTTCTTGCTTCGCCAGGAGATAAGGGCATCATCTAAATAGAAGCAATAACCAGTGGTGGATCGTCTATCAGTAGGGTCACCTGTCCAAACAGCATCAGAGAATCCAGAGAGAACCAAAAAGGACTTGGAGGCGAATTGTAGACCATGACCCAAAGTGCCTTTAATATAGTTAAGAATGTGAAGAACAGCAGTGAAGTGAATAGTGCGAGGAGCAGCCATGAATTGACTAACAATGTGAACTGCATATGCAATATCTGGACGGGTCACAGGTAAGTAAATCAGGCTGCCAACAAGTTGTCGGTACAAAGTGGGATCGGTAAGAGGAACACCATCAAAAGGAGTGAGTCGTACATTTGGATCTAGAGGCGTTGATGATGTGGTAGAATCAGTAATACCAGATCGACTGAGGAGATCAGAGGCATATTTAGCTTGAGATAAGTAGTAGCCATTAGTTGAGGATGAGATCTCAAGACCCAAAAAATAGTTGAGAGTTCCTAAGTCCTTCATCTCAAAGTGCTTACCCAGATAATATTGTAATTCAGTTATGGCTTGAGGGTCATCACCTGTAATAATCATGTCATCAACATATAAGAGAAGAAAAACAAGACCACGAGGTGTCTGACGAGTAAATAAGGTCGAATCATGAGAGCTGGAGGTGAACCCAAGTTGGGTAATAGTGGAATTGAATGTTGCAAACCAAACTCGAGGAGCCTGTTTGAGGCCGTAGAGAGCACGACGGAGCAGACACACTTTCTGAGGTGGTGGAGTAGTACCAGGTGGTGATTTCATATAGACTTCTTCAGATAGTGTTCCATTGAGGAACGCATTTTTTACATCCATCTGAAGGAGGGGCCATTGTTTTGCAGCTGCAATGGCCAGAAGACTGCGAACAGACGTCATTCGAGCTACAGGAGCAAACGTTTCTTCATAATCAATGCCATATTCCTGAGAATAACCTTTGGCCACAAGTCGTGCTTTGTATCGTTCAATAGAGCCATCAGAGTGTGTTTTGATTTTAAAAATCCACTTGCAGCCGATAGATTTCTTGCCAGGAGGTAAGTCAACATAGTTCCAAGTATGAGTCTTTTCTAAGGCTTGGAGTTCTTCATTCATTGCTTGCTGCCACAATGGGTTAGTAATGGCCTCCTTATACGAGGACTGTTCAACCAAAGACAGGATAGTGGAAAACAATGATAATATTTAAGATGAGAAGGAGATTCCCTTACCCGGGTAGACCGTCGGACCGGTGCAGATTCAGGTTCCTCACAAGAGGCAGATGAGTGATCCGGGAGCGTAGAGATAGGATCGGATTGAGTGAGTTCAGATATGGGTAGAGGACAAGGTGTAGTGTTGGATGATGAGTCAGAAATAGGGAATAGGTCAGTAGACAGATCAGTGAAAAATAAGTGAGGACCAGATAGAGATGCATGAAATGAAGAAAGACTAGAAAACATACGATGTTCCCAAAAGGTGACATGACGAGATATTCGTAATCTTTGAGAGATGGGATCCCAACAGCGAAATCCTTTGTGTTCAGTACCGTAACCCAAGAAACAACAAAGACGAGCCCTTGGTTCAAGTTTGGTATGTTCATGTGGATGTAATAATACAAAACATGCACAACCAAAGACCTTGAGATTAGAGTAAGAGGGGGAAGTACTGTATAGTCGCTCAAAAGGGGAAACATTATGAATGACATGAGAAGGAATGCGGTTGATGACATAGACTGAGGTGAGGGCAGCCTCTCCCCAAAATTTTTCAGGACAGGAAGCAGAGAGAAGTTGGGCGCGAACATAGTCTAGAATGTGACGGTGTTTTCGTTCAGCTCTTCCATTCTGCTAGGAGGTATGAGGACATGAGCGTTGAATCAAAGTGCCTTGATGGGCACAGAATGAAAGAAGGCAGGAGTCTTTATATTCCATCGCATTGTAGTGCGTATTTTAATTTTGGTAGAAAATAGTGTGTGAACCATATTTGCAAAATCAACATAAATTTGATATAACGAGGAACGGTGTTTAAGAAAGTAAATCCAAGTGAAACGAGAATAGTCATCAATAAATAAGACAAAATTTCGATAACCATTAACAGTAGTACATGGAGCAGGACCCCAAATGTCAGAATGAATAAGACCAAAAGGAGTATCACATAATGAAGCGGAATTAGAAAATGATAAAGCAGGTTGTTTCACAAGTTTGCAATTTAAACAGTCAAAACGACTAAACTTTGAAATATTATTCAAAGTGCCAGTAGAAACTAAAGTACGAATTTTGTCAGAGGAAGCATGACCTAGACGGAGATGCCACTGATATATAGTGTTATCAGTGACTGGTGATGAGATGGGTGGGAACATAGGAGAATGCTGAAGAGATGTGAGCTCAAATAATCGTCTCACCTTCCGTCCCGTACCAATCACTTGTCCCGTCTGAGAATCCTGAACCTGACACCCATGAGAAGAAAAGATAATGGTTAGTCCGAGATCACATAGTTGGCCAACAGAGGCTAGGTTAAATGTGAGATTTGGAACATGATATGTGTTTGGCAGATTTATGGTGGTTGTATTAACAGAGCCAATGTGAGAAATAGACATATGATTACCATCAGCTGAATGAATGGGGGGAAGGGATTGAACAGGAATAGGGGAAGTCAACAATGAAATGTCAGAAGTCATATGATTACAACAAGTCGAATCAAGAAGCCAAGAGGTACCTGGAGTGACTGCAAAAGCAGTAGAGTTGGAAGAGATCACCTGTTTCAGTAAGTCATGCAGATCATTTAACTGAGGTGTAGTGATATCAGATGGGGTAGCAGCAGCAACCACAGGGTGAGAACCAATTTTAGAAGAAGACTTGGATTTATAGGAGTGACTAGAAGGGCGGGGTGGGAGAGTGGGACAATTTTCCAGGATGTGACCTCGCTTGTGACAATACCTGCACTCAATAGTAGGACAATTAGCAAACTTATGTCCATGAAGTTTACAATTTTTGCAAAAAATGGTCTCATTAGCAAGTCATGGATGGGTGGTTGCAAGAGCGACATCAGAGGGTAGAGGAGAGACAATGCCAAGACGTTTTTCTTCAAATAAAATTTCTTGAATGGCGGCGTCGAGAGATGGCAGAGGGTTGCGATGTAAGATAGCAGCCCGAAATGATTCATACTCTGGGCGCAGGCCCATGAGGACTTTAATGAGGCGAATATGATCTTGACTGATTTTTGCCTGGTCTAGCTGAGTCCAAATTGGCTGAAGGGTGGCAAGATACTCATTCACAGATTGTCCTCCCTCCTGATTTAGACTAACAAGGCGAGAGTGTAATTGATAATAATGAGCAAGTCCAATAGACTGAAAACGTGTGGACAGAAAATCCCAAAGATTTTTGGCAGTATCAAATGCATCAAATTGAGTATGAATTGCAAGGATAGAAGTGTTACCCAACCAAGTGATGATTTGATGATTTTTACTATCTCAGTCCTCAAGTTTTTCAATGTACTTGTCGTCCTCTGTCGAAGTTTCTTTAATAATAACATCAGAAGAGTCTGTTTTATTATCATCATCGGTGTCTTTACTAATTGTTTTCTTGGGAGAAGTGGGTTTGGTGATATTGCCGGTAACTATACGCCATAGCTTTCGACCAATCAGAAAGCTTCTCATTTGGTGAGCCCAAATAATATAATTGGAGCCATCAAGTATTGTGCTAATAGAACGAGCAATATCATGTTTCTCCATCTACACAGAAATCATAAATCACAGACCACAAAGATATAAAAAGAAACAGTGGATCTTCAGCAAGGTGAGTGAGGTTATGGATCTGGTTTTGCGGCGGCTGACTAATTTGAAACCTTAGTGTTTCTTTCGGCGACAAAACGTGAGCCTCGGATCTGGACAGATCTGGAGCACCAAAAAAAAAATAAGAAGAACGATGGAATTTGTCGAATGGCGACTAAGAAGATGAGGATCAGCGGCTAGCGTGAGAGACGAAGTTTGTCGGACTTGTGCGAGATCTGGAATAGTGCAGACTGATCTGGAAACGCGCGGACTGTTCTGGAATCACGAACAGAGCCTATCGGTTGGGACAGAGACTGCCGTCGGAGATCTGAAGGTGAGGCGGACGGTCGAAGATCTGAAATTGAGGCGGACGGTCGAAGATTTGAAGAGGCGAACGGTCAGAGATTTAAACTGATGTGGTCGTCGGAAAGCTGGAACAAAGATGGTCGTGCGATTCGAAGGTGAGGCAGACGACAAAGAGGACGATGAAAAACTGAAAAATAATTAGGGCTCTGATACCATGTAATTTTTCATAGAATATTGATATTTCTTGTTCTTAATCTTTAGAGTTACAAGTATAATTATAGACAATACAAATGCAACATAAGAAAAGTATCAATCAAATAAATACAAAAATATACACACACATAATTGTAGCATAATTACGGTAATAAATACTATAGGTTACTCTTAGTCCTTAGAGTATAGAGGTAGATATGAAAATTATATACCAAACTTTTTTCTTTTTGTTATTGAAAGTATTGTAATTTTATACCCAATAAATTGAGTTGAATTGTAAAAGAAAAGTTGTGCCAATTTGAGAGGTTAATATTAATTATATCCAATAATTACAATTCAATAGCATATCTTAATGCATTTGCAATATTCAATTAAAAGAAAGTAAAAAACTTCTACACATTTTTATCATTCACATACATACAATAATGTATATCTTTTTTGTTACTTAGACTTTACTTCACATTACACACAAAATTCTTGGCGTCTCTATTTACATTTTAATTAAATATATACCATCATGTCAATTTCTTGAGATAAGCATGGATATGATATGTATAATATAAAACTCCAATATATAATTGTCAAAGGAAAAGACTTCAATATAAAAACCATATGTTTCCAAAAAGACCAAGCTTGGCTGCAGATTATTACATATTTATTAATGAATTTCTACAAATAATTTTCCACATATATTAATTGTTTGACTTTGAATAGATGCCCTAAAGAAAGGCTTTCCTAAGACCTTAAAGAAAAAAATAAATTTGATAACATCAATGAGTTTATAATTTAAAGGAAAATTAAGATGACAGCCACTAAAGATCGATTGATTTATAATTTAAATCATTTTAGATTTGTTAATTTCTAACTTTGTTTAAACATGTCATGTATAGATTATAAGTTTACAATATATTTGTAAATAATTAATTATATTGGCCGGACAAAGTAATTTGTGTCAATTTCATTTTAAACATATGTTGAACTTAACCCTTGGAATTAATATTCAATTTAGTAAATTATTGCCTCCCAAAAAAATATTCATACACTTTGGTATTTTTTATTTCTTTTGAAAATTAAGCATGTAAACGTCTTTTTTTCCTTTTTCATCTCTAAATTTATTATATTGTTATTCGTTTTTACCCATTTTAGTTAAAAAAAAAAAAAAAAAACTTAAAGGAAAAAAATTCAAAACTAAGCTCCATTGTTTTCTTATTTTCTTACTTCTTTCCTAATTATACTTTTGAATTCTTAGTTTTCAAAATTTTTACTCAATCCTCTTAAAATACTCTTAAAAGTAATAATAAAACAAATCTACGAACAAATAAAGCAATTTTTATTCACTAAAAAGTAACTAAACATTCCAAACACGAACATAGATTAAAAAGAATGTTCAAACCAAAACACTAAAACTAGAACAACACAATCCAACCAAAGCATAACCAAATTTAACAAAAACTCTCTTTAACAAGAAGAAGACTCACACCTAAGCCACAAACACACAAAAGATATCAACCATTTTACTTATTTCGAACTCGAAATAAATATAAATTGTTTAACATAAAAAAAATTCTACTTTTACATTTGTGAACTTTTTAAAATTTACGTACGTACGTAGGTACATATTATGCATCAATGACATCAGGATGGAATTTAGTGTGAAGTTTTTTCCAAAATTTGGAATAGACGATGAAAATATTATCAAATCTCCTCAAACATCACCACTCAAATTCTTCCCTTTCTTTGACTTTTCAATTAAAAACCCAATGGATTCTCCCTAAAAACCCCTCTAATTGTTTCAAACTCACACTAAAAACCGAGACCCATGATTTCTTCTTCACCAATGATCAGTTTTCTCTTCCTGGCCACCCTCGCCGCCTTCTTCGGCGGCGCCGTCAACCCCGTACGATGTCTGCACTTCGACTTCCCACTTTTCACCGACGAAAGCCAGAAGGAGCTTATTCTTCATAACAATGCTCGAATATTTTTGAACGCTGCTCAAGTCACGCCGGACGTCAGAGGAGATTCGATCACCAATAAATCCGGCAGGGCTATTTACAAATACCCATTTCTGATAAGAAACGGAGGAAAGATTGCAAGTTTCAATACTACGTTCGAACTCAACATCAAGCCACAGACTCAACCTGGCGGCGAGGGATTGGCTTTCATTCTCGCTGCTAACCATTCCGTTCCAGGGGATAGCCACGGTCAGTGGCTGGGGATTGTTAATGCTACCACAAATGGAAATCCAGAGGCCGGAATTATAGCGGTTGAGTTCGACACCAGTAAAAGTTATCCGGAAGATATCGATAGCAATCATGTGGGTTTGGATTTAAACAGCGTTTATTCGATTGAACAAACGCCCATGTCGGAATTTGGTGTAGATATTTCATCTGGGATATCATTTTTCTCCATGATTCAATTCGACGGTTTCAATATCTCTGTTTTTGTTTCCACGTCGAACAAAACAGAGGATCTCTTGAAAAACCGTGCCATTTTTCAGCCATTAAATCTCTCAATTCTTCCAGATGAAGTTTATGTTGGATTCTCAGCTTCCACAGGAAATTTCACGGAGTTAAACTGTGTGAAATCATGGCAATTCAATGGAACAGATATCCGTGATCGCAAAAAAAAAATCCGTCTCTGGATTTGGCTAACAGTCGCCGGAATTGGAGCTCTGTTAATCATTGGGGCTATTGTTGCAATCATCTTCCATATCTGTACAAGAGACAGAAGAATGAATCATGAAGAAGAATCATACGAAGGCCTAGAACATCAGCTTCAAGATTTCTCCATAGCCCCACAAGCTAAAAAATATGAATTCAAAGAACTGAAGAAAGCCACAAACAATTTCGACCCAAAAAACAGACTTGGAAAAGGCGGATTCGGAACAGTTTACAAAGGAAATTTAATGAACAGAGAAGTAGCAGTGAAGAGAGTTTCAGAAGATTCACGTCAAGGGAAACAAGAATTCATAGCAGAAGTAGCAACAATTGGCAGTCTTCATCACAAAAACCTTGTGAAATTATTAGGATGGTCTTATGAAAAAAGAGATCTTCTTCTTGTTTATGAGTTCATGCCAAATGGTAGCTTAGACAAGCTAATCTTCAACAACAAAATCAATGGAACTCAAGTCAATCCAAATTGGGAAACAAGACACAACATAGTCTGTGGAGTAGCTGAAGCATTAGACTACCTACACAATGGTTGTGAAAAAACAGTTCTACATAGAGATGTGAAGTCCTCAAACATAATGTTGGATTCGAAATTCGTAGCGAAGTTAGGTGATTTCGGGTTAGCTAGAACGATGCAGCGAACTGAACAAACCCATCATTCCACAAAGGAAATAGCAGGGACGCCAGGGTATATGGCACCAGAAATCTTCCTAACAAGTAGAGCAACAGCAGAAACAGATGTATACGCATATGGGGTATTGGTATTGGAGGTAATATGTGGGAGAAAGCCAGGGAATCCATTGGATTTAGGGAATTATGAAGGGAGTATAGCACATTGGGTATGGGAGTTTCATAAAGAAGAGAGGCTTGTTGAAGCTGTTGATGAGAGTATTGAAGGGCAATTTGTCAAGGAAGAAATTGAATATTTGCTTATATTGGGATTGAGTTGTTGCCATCCAAATCCACTTGCAAGGCCAAGTATGAGGACTGTTTTGGCAGTGCTTAAAGGAGAAGCAAATCCACCAATCTTGCCTAATGAAAGACCTTCATTTGTTTGGCCTCCAATGCCACCATCATTCAAAGAAGATACTTCTGATAGCTCTCTTAAAGATAGTACTAACCTTGTTCCATTCACAGAACTTACTGGAAGATGAAGTGGAAGCTATGTTTTTGTTTGTTTTTTTTCCATGAAATGGAGTAATGTATTTTTTATTTATTTATAGATTGTAAAAGGATAAAGCGTATCTCATTAATGTTTGTTTATGGTAGATAGTGTTTAGATTTAACAGGTTATGTTATGTATGGGAGAAATGCTCATTTCTCTTGAATGTTTTTGGTACATAGACAATGTAGCCATAATATGATGTTTGGATTTGCACATTATTAATGGGATTATGTAGATATTATGTAATACACCAAAGTGTTCCTATGGGTATGATCATGATACATGAATTGTAACATATCATGTTGCTTCTTGTCACATGGGGTGTAATTCTCAAGAGATTTGTGGAAACAAAAAGCTCTCAAAGTTGTTTAGAAGTAATATTTTGACAGTTTTGGAAAATTTTCTCTACCACCCACAAGAAATTACTAACTGTAGTATTTGCATTTGAAGATACTGATAACTCTCTTAGTCTTAAAATTAGCCAACTTATTCCAATCACAAAACATGTTGAAAGATGTTTTTCCACTTATAGAATGATATATTTTTGGTTTATGGGTTGAGCAATACTTTGTTGCATTTCAAGATACATTAACTATGTACGTTACATTCCATTATTCAAATTTTTAAAAAATATAAAAAGAATTAAGTTGTCACTGTTATGTAGGGTAGAATGTACAAAAGATGTTCATCTCTCATATCCAATAAGTTGTTTTTTCGGTATTGACTAAACTAAACGTGATAGGTAAGATATATATAAGAAGGGTTCGGTTAGTGTCTGTTTGAAAAAAAAAATCAAACAGACAACACATTTTAAAAATTTCAAAGACTTCAACCGATCTAAACCGACCAATTGACACTGATCAACACTGGTAGATTTGTACTCTTTCATGATTGAGATCAATTTGAACATTTATTAAACTTACAAAGTTGACTTGATGACAATTTTATTAAAAAACCAACTCCAATCAAGTGATACTCTCTCCTCTAATATCCTTAAGATTTTCAGTGATTTGATTACGTTGTAGCTAAAATGTAAACTCAACTAAAAAAAACTTTAGTTTTTGATACCAAATAGAAATTTTAAGAATGGAAATTGTATTTTTATTTATCATTTTAGTTTTTGTGGTGACTTTACCATCACTATATTTTATTGGATACTATATTATTAAGTATCGACAAAATATTGAGTTGTCAAACATTTAAGAAACTTATACTATAAATTATATTCAATTCGTTCAAATCTTGAAAATTTTGGAAATAAACAAGAGCATGGGTGTTTCTATGAATTTTCTCTTTCATTTTTTCTACATAAAATAAAAGTCCAGAGTAGGATAGATAGTGTTGATATATATTATTTTGATAACTTGATAGGTTTTAACATTTTAAAATGTTAGAAAAATATTTACAATATGATAAAATTTTACTTTCTAACTATGATGGACCACAATAGACTTGGATAGACATCTATTTAAGTATTACAATTTTATAAATAAGTTAGCTCATTTTGCTATATTTTTAAAACATACTTAGTAAATATATTATTTCATATTATTTAGGAGCATTTCCAAGAATAGAAAAATAAATTAAAATATAGTAAAATTTAAGATATCGATGATAGATACGGATAATATTTTACTATATTTTGTAATTATTTTTAATAATGATGTCATTTACAATACTTTTTCTATTAGATACTTGAAATAATACATAAATGTCAATATCGATTTATTGATTTCGAGTGATTAAGATTGTGTTTGATAGATGTTAATCATTTCAAAACTACTCTCGAGCAAGATACACAAGTAGGAACAAACCAAAATAACACAACTCCAAAATGTAAAATTTGTACATAAGAAATAGACATGGACTGACTGCATTTAGCATTTAGTAATCAAATTAATATTTTAGTACTACAACAACAACTTGGAGAAATTTCTCCACAACTTCATAAATAATACAAAAGTTATGCATTGATTCTAGTTCTTAACGTAGCTTCAATTTTATAAATAATACAAAAGTTATGCATTGATTCTAGTTCTTAACGTAGCTTCAATTTTATAATAAAGGTGGAGACATGGAAAGTTTTATCGTAAGCTAAAGAAAACAACAAAACTTCTTTCCCTGTTCTTAGAAAGTATGCATTCTGTTGTGTGAAACGCCATTGTTTTCTCTCAAGAACCAAAGACGATGAGATGTTATAAAGCAATAATTAGGATTCTCTTGTTCTTTGCCACCTTCTTCGGATGCACCATCAACCCCACACTTTGCTTCGATTTTGACTTCCCATTCTTCGATGACAATAGTGATACTGAGCTCATTCTTAGTAACAATGTTCGCATCTTCGACCACGCACTTCGAGTGACGCCACACATAGGAGGAGCGTCGGTCTCAAATGAATATGGAAGGGCTGTTTACAAAAGGCCATTCAAGCTGAAAAACAATGGTAAAGTCAATTCTTTTGCCACCAGCTTCGAGTTTGACGTCAGCCCACAAACGTTGCCTGAGGGTGGTGAAGGGCTGGCGTTCATACTCACTGCGGATGCTTCTCCACCTGCCAGCAGCTATGGACAGTGGCTGGGGATTGTCAACGCCTCAACTAATGGAACGTCGAATGCGAAAATAGTGGCTATCGAATTTGACACAAGGAAGAACTTCCCACAAGACATTGATAGCAACCATGTGGGCTTAAACGTGAACAGTGTCTACTCAATTGCTCAACAGCCACTATTGGGGTTTGGCGTTAATCTCTCATCCGCCAACTTTCTTTATGGGACAATCATATTTGATGGGAACAACGTTTCTATCTATGTTACCACGTCCATCTTCAAAGAGGACCAACTAAAAAATCTCGTCATTTTTCAACCCTTGGATCTCTCCATCCTTCCAGACGACATTTTCGTGGGATTCTCAGCTTCAACAGGCAATTATACGCAGTTGAATGGTGTGAAATCGTGGAAGTTCTTCAGCGAAGATTCTCGCCGAGGAAAAGAAACTCCAGCCTGGGTTTGGCTCATAGTAGCCGGAGTTGGATGTGGGGTTGCCCTTGCCTTCTTTGTCTGGGTGCAGAGACCTCGAGTGAATCATTTGGAGGAGCCATACGGATCAGACATAGAACATCAGCTTCAACTTTTATCCATAGCCCCACGAGCCCAAAAGTTTGAATTCCGAGAACTCCAGAAGATAACAGACAATTTTGATCCTAAGAACATGCTTGGAAAAGGTGGTTTTGGAACCGTTTACAAAGGAAACTTGCTGGATAAAGAGGTAGCAATCAAGAGAATCTCAAAGGATTCACGTCAAGGGAAGCAAGAGTTCATTGCAGAAGTGGCTACTATTGGTAGCCTACATCACAAAAACCTCGTAAAGCTAACCGGATGGTGCTATGAGGAAAGAGATCTTCTGCTCATATACGAGTACATGCCTAATGGCAGCTTGGACAAGTTGATATTTGGCTACAGTAAGATGAATGGGATGGATCCTGCGCCCAACTGGGAAACTAGACGAAACATAATCTATGGGGTGGCGGAGGCTTTGAATTATCTTCACAATGAATGTGAGAAAACAGTCCTCCATAGAGATATAAAGACATCCAATGTGATGTTAGACTCAAAATTTGAAGCCAAGTTGGGAGATTTCGGATTGGCTCGAACAATATGTCGAACCGAACAGACCCATCACTCAACAAGAGCGATAGCAGGAACACCAGGATACATGGCTCCAGAGATTTTGCTAACTAGTAGAGCTACGAGAGAAACAGACGTATATTCCTTTGGAGTTCTTATTCTCGAAGTTATATGCGGAAGAAGGCCTGGGAATCCATCTGAGCTTGGTGGCTACAACGGCAGTCTCGCGCACTGGGCATGGGAGTTTCACAGGGAAGGGAAAATTGTTGAAGCTGTGGATGAGAGAATTGAAGGACAATTCGTTAAGGAAGAAATAGAGTCTCTATTAATTCTGGGGATAGCTTGTTGTCAACCTAACCCCATCCAAAGGCCCGCCATGAAAATTGTTTTGCAGGTGCTCAAAGGGGAAGCAAACCCACCAATTTTACCAAATGAATGGCCTTCATTTGTGTGGCCTCCCATACCCCCATCATTCAAAAGAGACGCAAACAACTTACCGGAAGAAGCCCCGCTTACTCTAACAGAACTTACTGGAAGATGATATTCTAATGAAAGGTTTTGTTCCTCTTCATGCCCCCGACTCTTCTCTCCCTCTTGTCGCCCTTTCAATGATTGGGAATGTTTAGTGTTTAGATCCCACATAATACTTTCCTCTGTAACTCTGTAGCATTCCACTCTTCTAATCCATCCCCAGTTATATAGTTTAGGGGTAGAAAGTTAATGGAGATAAGATTGAGAGGCTTCAAAACTGAAAGTGGGTTGCCTAGAAATTCTACAATCTAGGTTGCAAATGAGGTGATAGAGGACTCTTCCTTTATTTTCTTGAAATTCATTCAAGAAAATAGAAATGACATAAGAAGTAATCACCTGAAGTGTGATGATTCTCCAATATAAGTGGTATAAATGAACTCCTCAATATAGCTATGGATGTCACTCTTCCATTGAAAGCCTGGGAAAGTATTAAGTTATTAACAACTTCAGACAAAAATCCCTGGATAAAATTGACTGGTGAGATCTCTAAAATTGTCTTCAAGTTTGGATGAAATGCATCCCACGTTCAACTTAAAGTACTCTTCTAGTATCTTTCTGTGCGTAGATGCATATTACGTTTACAACAAAAGGTATACATAGTTCTCTTTCTGATAAATTTGTAACATTCATTATCCCACTAGATGGCACGTGATGACTTACATATTAGTAGGATTGAAATGAGCATAAATCCATGGACTACCAAACTAAAGAATGCAAGAACTAAGATTAGAAAGTAATAAAATAATTAATCATAATCCTTAAACCAATTTTCATAATCCTCAACAAAATTCACTACAATTAACTATCTATTTCTGAAGCTACAGTAACTTTACATTAGAACAATGAAGTCCATATAAGAATGACGCAAGATTTGGGAAGAGACGAGAAAGAAATTTAAAATTAAGACATCTATCAACTATCATCAACTGCTGAGGAATATGTTTGAGATAATTGGTATATATCATAAACCTAATGAGGATCCGTTCAAAAAATTGATAGTGTGGGTAACCTAAAGTCATCACCACCATTAATAAAGGGGTGAATGAGGAGAAATATGAAGCAGCAGCAACTCAAGCATCTTCAGTTTGCACTGTTAAGTCCTGTATGCCCAATTCGTGATACATGTCGTGCACAAATTCGAGTGCCTGGCGACTGTCCGTTCCTTTCTTTGTCTGTAACAACACAGATTTCATCAACATGAGAACATAAAAATCAGATCACGAAGGAACTACTAGGTAACATCACAACATGACAAAAAGGATTATTAACTGTGGCATATACATAATAACAATGTTAGAAATGATAGAAAGCTTAAACCTACCGTTAAAGAGAGAGAGCCAATAACTTGACCAGGTACTAATTCCCAAAATCGCGCTCGAGTGATTTCTACTATGTCTTCACGTGATGTAATCTGACCAAACATAGAAATATGAACATTCTTCCACTGTAGAGTAGATTACAAATGATAACAAATATAGTACATTTCATAATTTCATTTGACCCATGAGTTACAGTAGCCTAAAAATTGACACCAAACATTTTGTTCAAAAATCAATTATTCTTATTCATTCAGATTCTTAGATTTTGTTCATTGAAAATTAAGTAATATTTTTACTTAATATGTGAGCACATGGAAAGCGTGTATTCTCCCTTTGTATTTCCTAATACAGATTTGGGTATCCCCTTAAACATAATATTTGACCAAATGCATCTTTTCTAGGAGAATTAAACGTGCAGTCTTCATTTCTTTTGAATGTGTCTTACCATTCCCGTTTTAATGAGATGGTTGCAAACAAACCATGTGGTTTGTCTATTTTGCAAATCATACCTATGTTTTGAGAATGATAGCTGCAAATGCATTCTAGTTTAGTTTAAATATGTATTATCTTAAGAGAAGTGAGTAGAAACTTCAATTAAAAAAGCAATGCAAATGCGTTCTAGTTCAAGATACAATGAAACATAACGGCCAAGTACAACCAAGAGGAAAATATAAAACTCTAATCGATCTCAAACAAAAATCCAAATGGCAGCTAATTTTGAAAGGCTCAAAGAAGAAACTTTAATTTAAAAAGCAATGCCTGTGCTTTTATAGGAAAACGTAGTATAATTATTTCTGTTAAGAGAACCACCATGGTTATATTATCCAAGTCCTAGACTCCCAGTGACAATAAGAGAGTGTAAAATTGGCGTTTAAATATAGTAAGCAATTGAATTTTGAGCAACAAAAAGAACCCTTGGTTATCTAAAAACAGAAAGTTAACTCTCAAATGGTCACTTAATTTTTTAAGTTTAGAGACGTAAGTAACTTTAAGAACAAAAAAGTTCTGGAATTCACTTTTTGAAGAAAAAATATAAAAAAGATATCAAAGTAAGTCCTCATGGTTCAGATTATTTCATAACTTCCCTTGTGCAAGATATATAATGCATGCTTATGCACAAACCTGTCTCCAACACTTGCTTAATGCCGAAGTTGGAATGCTAGGCGGTGCCATTTGAAGTAAAACACCACTGGTTGCTTTAAAGAGAGGCATGACGATCATAAAGACTGTAATTGAAACCAGTCCTAAGCATAAAACTTCAGCATTTTGTACCCTGAAAAGGAGGATAAGTAAGTCCCAAGTGAGATTTGAGTTGAAGCAGACAACTACAAAAAAAGGGTCCGTTCATTTGTGCATTGGTAGTTTACCCAAGAGACAAAAACCAGGACGCCAGTATCAGACCTGCACTGAGAACCATTGACAAAAATGTGTTAAAGATACATGACACTAAAAGAATATTTATATTCACAAAGAAAGCATATTCACATGCGGTTACAAAAAGAGCCAGCATGCATGTAGAAATGAAAGAAAAAAGGGGAGAAGAATATATTTTACCTGCGGATAGAATCTGCAAGAACATGCAAGCAAATTGAATGGTAGTTCATATCTTCAGCTTTCCTGTACACTAAAACCAACGATCTAGGAATGAGACAATCATCATAATCACAAAGGAAATACTAAGGGGACCATTGAATACAACATGGTAATCTGCTACATTAGTGTCACTCCAATTATCCAACTAAAACATATTAGAACGGGCATGCCATAATAAAATTTCTACTGATAAATGCATAATTCAGAATTTAAAGATGTCTTCTTATAACTCAAGGGCACAGTTGTACAACTGATAGAACAAGTTTTATTCAAGTGAATTTAAAGATGGAACTGAAACTTTTTTTTTTTAATTTTAGAACTACATAGACACAAACCTCAAAGTATAAATTATCATGATTGTACTATGTATATTTAACCTTCACAATTAGGTTTTAATATTTGCTCTTGAAAATGAGGCAATATGTTAATGTAGAGCTGTATTACAAGTATGAGATTCTGAAAATACAATCATACGTTCACACTTGAATAAATATTTCTTTTACGAAGACCTAAATAAATATTATAGATACATATAAATTAACGCAGGCAGAAAAAATGGATGAAACAACCTAATAGGCTGTAGTTACTTGTTACATACAACATCCTACGCATAGTCTAAACTAGTCTAGTGAAACTGAAAGATCCTTAATGTAACACACACAATCCTGAATTGAATATAACAATAAACAATTCTTATCCATGAAATTTAAGAATCAATGGAGTTAGGCGAAAAGTAATGAAACGATCAGATGATGTAACCTAAAACAGGAGACTCACCAAGATTAATGCGAGCATAGTTCCTGAAGAACCAAACACCAATAAGATTGACCAATAAATTTGTTACGGCTGAGACAATTAAGTAGTGCCTGAAAGGTGAAAATAGTTGTTAGATATGCATAAATACTATGTCATCGATACAAAATAAAAGCACAAGAACTCATTAATTATGTCCACCTTAAAAATAATTTTAGTCACATATAAAAGTGATTCTACAAATGTCAATTTTCCATAAAATGATGGAATAATTATCGAAGTGGGTTTTTTTATGTCCTGGTATTCTTTCTTTCTGGTAAGAAATCATACTTTTATTGGAAAAAAATGAAATGTATGCTTCCATAAAAGTGTTTAATGTTTGTATTGTGACCATGTCTCATAGTACAATCTATCACCATATCTGTGTGTCCTATGGACATGAATCTTGCCAGCTAAAAATTACTATCAGAAGAAAAAATTCAAAAATTTTGCATAATGAGAACACCTAACCATCAAGGTTAATTAGTTTATGGTACACATAGGGAAACTAGGAACCTAAACCATAAAAAGATGTGATAAGTGGCAAGAGCCTGAAAACAGAAAAAAATATATTGCTGACAGGAGATTCAGTGTGGAAAAACTAGTAGATTGCATTCTAGTAAAGACCGACAGTTATATTACATCTCCAAATCAATGTTTAGGGAACTACTTACTTGTGTTCAGATTCATCTTGTATAAAAGCATGAAGTGCTTCCACGGCTAACGAGAATGACAGAAACAGCAGAAATAGCTGTCTACACATGTAACGGAGTAGTAAATGTCCAGGTAGCAAAAAGGAATAATAAATAGAACTTTGGTTCCAAAGCTAAATGAAATAAAATTTTCAAGTACATGATTTGTAAGAAATGTATTGACAAATCAAATCACTTCAAGAGATTAAGAAAATTAGAAAAATCAGATGATCAGCAAGAAGCAACTATGACTGTGAAAGGAAATTATCATCCAAAATTGAAGTTCAAAGTGAAACATCATTCTGCTCCAAGAGGTTTATACCCATTTAAAAAACCAGGTTCTTGCTTCTTCTCCACTGAGATATCTGGTTATGAATAATTGAAAAGCAAAGTAACACTTTTTATAAGCTTATAAGGGAGCAAAGATTTTTTTTGTTCTTTTTTGAAAACCGAAGAAATACTTCTTACTTAATTACAAATACATAAACTTGAGAGATCAAAAGAACACGGATCAACAAGTCATCAGTCAAAAAAGGATAGCATCAATACATCAAACGGAAGAGTTCTGGGGACAGTAAATACGCATAAACATGCAAAATTTTGATTACTTACGGCATTAGTAAATGCAGCCAAAACCTCTAGTCTCTTGTACCTGGTAAGACAAATCACTACAATCAATCATTTCTATCAATCAAATAAAATTTGGCAAACTGAAAAAGATATTTTCGATATCCAAAACAATACAAATTTGTAAAGTTCATTGATATTTGTTCAAATCGTGGCACTATTCATGTTTCAACTAATTCATATGTACACAATTTTGTCCTTGATGATTCGATTATAATATTACATCCTATATGTGTAAGAAATGATTATATAAATTTAAAATTAGTATTTTCTAATGAGATAGGCAGTTAATAGTATAGTTGCGTCATGGGTTCATCTTTCACAACAATCCATAAAAGTTAGTCAAGTTAGTATGGGGAGTAAGTAGAGTGAGTAGGCTTTCAATACTCTGACATGGTATGTGATGAATGAGCAACTCTTTGAATTAAAACATAGATGATTCTAACTCAACTAATAATAAATCTTACTATTCAGAGAGTCAACAAGGACTTGATTAAAAATGCTTGACACGTGAATGATGAAACAAAAATTTACAAAAGATGAGGGAGAAGCAGAGAGAAACTGAAAAAACACACGCGCGCATACACACACACATATAATAAAAAGCACAAAACTCAAAAATACCAAGAAACTACTTTCAATATAAAGTAAAAATTGATGACAACTAATTAAATTAAATTAAGAACTTCATATAGTTCATCTGGTTTCACAGGAATGAGCAAATAAACCTTACCCGTAGGTGTAAACATGATTGGGCTTACTCCGAGAGGCGGAAATCGCAAACAATGAAAATGTTAGAAGGCCACAGCCAAAAGTCAAATGAAATGCATCAGAAACCAGACCTGAAGTCATAAAAAAAACGAACAAAATAAATTAGTACCAATACGGCCAGTAAGGAGACCAATAGATAAAAACAATAAAATTTGACATAAAGGAAGAAAGACAATGACATCCATACCAATACGGCCAGTAAGGAGACCAATAGCTAATTCGGCAGTCGAATACAGAACATTAAGCGAAATCATCAAAAACAGCCTCTTCATATACCGATTCCCAGATCTCACATTCTCCAAAATCGAAAAAGCAAGTGACAAAACCGATAATTTATCACCTGAATTATCCTTTACACTAAAGAATTTGTTACTTTCAGAAGCACAGTATCCCCCAGGCGGAATGTTTATGCTCGACATATTCCGCGAAAGCAAAGGCTTGGCGGAATCGTCGGAGTTGATAGGAAAAGTAGTATGAGGGGGCAGTTCTTGCCATTGCTTAGAGGAAGCTTGACGGGAGAAAGCGAACCTCCGATCATTGGCGCCAAACCCGGTATCTGGATTCCAAGAATTCTGGGAATCGTTGGATGAAGTATGGTGATTGAAGGATCCGGCTGTGTCCATATTTTAGGAGAGGAGATGGATTGACGTTGCCCCCTGCATAAAAGTTGGAAGCAATGAAAAGGAAGCCCTGAAAATAGTAGAAACTGGGAAATTTGAAGACGGAAACTTGGGGATTGAAATGTAGGAGATCTGGAAGAGAATAGAGAGAAAGGAATTGGGTATTGGAAATTGGATTGGAATGATGAAGAAGTTAAAATCAAACGAAAAACAGAAATTGGTTGGAAGCAAAGAGACAGTGGCGATGGCTGAAGACTTGGCAGTAAACCAAGAAGAAGTTTGATTTGGATAAATGGAACGTTTTGCACGACGCCTTCCTTTTCTCTTTTCTTTCTTTTCTTTTCCTTCCAATTTTTGTTTTTAATAGAAAATATAACATAAGAATTTAAAATATATTAATACCTTATTGAACGTATACAAAAATTAATACTTCTTTATATAAAAAATATTATAAGGAAAAAAAAGAAAACTTACTTTAAATGGAAAAATTATTAAAAAAAAAAATCTATCAATATTGATATCTACCGGTTGATACACAAATCCAGAAAATAAAAATGTGAGCTCTTGTTTCCATTTAGAGCAAAACTTTGCCAACATTTTTCAAGTTTTAGATAAAGATTACTAACATTTTTTTTTTCTAGTTCAACCCTAAACTAGTTGAACTGTTTTTTGTGAATGTGAAGTTTACTGTCATTTGAAAAAATTAATACACTTTTCCAAATGAGTTGTCCTTTTTTTTTTCTTTGATTGTACTACATTTGACCAATTCCAACCAAGAAACAGCAAATTAACTAATAAATGTTAACAGAAATAAATGTAATAAATCCATAACAAATTTTAATTTGAATAAATGAATGCATAATAACATTGATCATTGGATAAATTTGTCAAAAACTTACAAATTTTAACTAAAAAAGAAAAAAAAAATCAATTTGAGAGTTGTCTCTTCTTCTTAAGCTCCATTGAATTTTAATTTATCAAATGACATTAGTACACTATTTTTATAGTCCAATAAGGAGAGTAGAGTTTCGAACATTTCTATGACATTGAAATAGAAATACTGTTATTGATCTTTTCTTATTGATCATATGTTAGATAATACGGGAAACTAACATGAACATAACTTGGTGGTGTTGAGAACATCCAAAGATTGCCCAAGCTATAGTCTCGTAGACATCCTGTGATATCCTTGAAAGGCAATGAGATCATTCATATTTTTTGTTGTCTTTTCAACAAATTGACAACAGAACAAAAGTAGATGATAAACAATGCAAAAAATTGCACAAGCTCAGGGATTGTAATCAAATATTCAGATCAATATTTCTCTTTATCACATTACAGAAGTCAAGGTTGAATTGTTATAAACTTTAAATTGCAGACGTCTTGTCTCCACTTCAATGTAAGTGATCCATATTTCTACTCGTTGTCTTCTCAAGTTTGAAAAGAACCAGATGGGATGGGACCTAGTTCCCCCCAAAAGCTCGAGTCTCACCCTTTGAGCTCCTTAGCTGCATAATGGAAAGAACAACAGTTTAGAAAGAAGTGGAGGCATATCAAGGAAATTTAGCTTTCTTCGGTTGAATCTGTCAGGTCGGATTGGATTGATCAAAGCAGTGAAGACCGAAGACCGACTAACTAAATTCAGAAACTTTGTTTTAAATCATTGGAGAGCGGAGGAATCCCAAGTCTTCTAAATGAACAGAAAGGGAAACAATGCAAACGGAAGTTGAAACATAAGTAGAGTTTGTTAAGAAAATGATTGTAAATACAGTAAGTTGAAGAAATTTAAGACTAATCTTGGGGAAAGGCCAAACCACTGGGAGTGCTTGAGAATTTATATTTACAATGGCGATTCTAACATGATTTTCCGATTAGGGGCCAGGGATAGCATGAAAACTGGATAACTGTCCGGTCAAATTGAGTCACATTCCTTTTTTCTTTGCTCAAGAACACGTTTCTTCTTTTGTGGCTTTTGTCAGCGTTTGTGCTGCTTTGTGACCTTTGGCTTGAAAGATACAATAGAACTTTTAAAGAGATTGAGGGTTCTTGTGTTGAGGTATGGTCCCTTGTTGTGTTTCATGTCTTTCTTTGGACTTAGATCTACCTTCTAGGTTTTATTTGTCTAGATTGGAGCTCCTTCTGCCGGGCAATATCCCTGTATTCTTCCATTTCTTCTCGGTAAAAGTATGGTTTCTTATTTGGCTAGATTGAGGGTTCTTAATGATAAACTCTCGTCATGGCCTTATCAAGGATTTAAGGAACACTTAGAAGAACCTTGAACCTCAGTTCAAACGATCGATTTTGAACTAACAAATCAAAAGGGAAAGAAGAAGGGCAAATTAATCCTGCATTTTGCTTTTCTATAGTATACGTATATGTTTATGCAATAGTAAATACCTTGTCACAATCTTAGATGATAGTCAAGAGTATAAGCATGAATATCTGAGGCACCTGTACCAGGCCTGAGAAAAACCATCAACAAAGATAATTAAATGCCAAGAACATGCATTTCAATAAAACGACACTTTGAGAGTGAGAGAACATCCAATGAATTAAACTGCATCAAGGCCTTTGGCAGAATATATTGGCTAATAGGTAAGAGTAAGAAGGTTTCCAGAAATCTATTTGAACTCCTAATTGTCATTTTCCTTCCCAATTGATATTAATAATTTAGGTCTACACATACAAAGAATATACATAAACGATTAAATACATCATAATAGGCTTTTGGGTTTGTTAGTGAATTACAGTAAAAACTCATTTACTACTTGATCGGTCAAAACTAGTTCCTCCATGCATGCATAAAATGTGAATAATACCGAAGACTCATTTTCTTCATTTTTCTTGTTCTTTCTTCCCTCTGACAGGATGGAAGATTTAACATTTTTTGTAGATGTACAAGGAAGAAATGACAGAAGCGTAATATTTTTTAATGTTTTTATGAGAGAGAGACAGAAGGGAGTCACGGCACAACAAAGGATGACAGGTAGGTCGAGAAAATCCAAATTTATATACAATGAAGAAATGAGTAAATTGGATTAAATTCTAAGAAATCCCTATAACACACATCCTTCCCTCCATGACTTGATTAAACTGAAAATTTATAAATCAAACTTAAATATGTATCAGATTAGTATAAAATATATCCAGAATAAATACAGAGTTTGACTTCATATATCAGAAAAGAACTCTGATTCACATTCTGAAACATGCATTTTATCGAATATGTGAATTTTAGAGAACCTTTTATTGATGGTCCCATAGTGGAATGTGGCTCTTCCTGCCTTGACATCCTCAACATACTGCAATCAGAAGTACAAGATATGGTTGCTTCAAGCGTTAAAGTATTTGGTACAAAAGTTAAGGCAACTCAGTAACCACTCAAGATGTCAGGTTGTTGACAAATTGGTGTTTATTATTTACATTGTCCTTTTGGCATGAAACTTGGGCCTCGCTTCAACAAATGTTTAGGTTTTCTTGGGGAATACACCTTTTTATGATAATAAGGTTCAAAATGTGCTGGGTTCATCCTTGTAGGAGTAAAGCATAGAAACTAAGGGTTAATGTATCGATTCTATGGAGAGAAATAGAACATTTAATGTTAGGCAAACAATTGGTGTGAGGTGTATGAATAAGCAAAATTCTATGCATCTCATGACAGAGAGTTGAATAACGAACAAAGATTGACCAAGGTATAGCAACTTTATCTCGCATTCTTTTAAATTGGAGCCTGTTCTGCATTTTGTTCTCCTAGGTTTTGCTAGCTTTTTTGGCTTCTTTTGGCCTGTCCTTTCCCTTTTGAATTGCCTGTTCTTCATGTTCTCTCTTCATCAAATGGGGGGGGGGAAGAAAGAAAGAAAGAAGGAAAAAAGTTTTACATAATACTTGCTCTTAGTCCCAACTCCTAGACTTTATTTGTGATTTCTCACAGTTTCAGTTTTACAAAAAATAGGATTCTACCTTTTCTTTTTCGAAAAGGTAAAAACAAGAAATTAGCTGCCTTGACAATACTTAGTTCCTAGTTTCTCGTCTAATTTTGATTTCTTAGTCTCTATTTCTTGTTACTAACTTACTAGTTTCCCTACACATCAGTGAAATTGCTATTCTAAACAAAAAAAAATTCTCATATATTGCAAAGCAAATATCAATAAAAAAAATATGTATTTCATTTTCATTAATTAAATTTCAAGTCAATCTTTTCTATTTGACAATTTTAAAATTTAGATAACAAGAACTATGTTAAAAAAAACTCGAACCATGAACTTTCAACATATGGATCTCTAATGTACAAAATTCAAATGCACTGAAGTTCAAAAGACACATACCAGTCTTAAGGTAACCAGCATGGATGAAAATGCAAGAGAATCAAAAGGTATATCATCGAGAGGAAAAAGGCGGCATTCAAGAGATTCAGGACCAGGAGAGAAATAGGGTTTCTTCAACTTTCCCATGAAAATTATGTACGTCTGCAAAAAGAAACATGAATTGTGTCATATATTAAGTATATTGGACACCAAAATATGATTAAAGACAATAAGCTTCTTTCTTACTTGGCCAATTAGAGGGATGTCTAACTGAGCAAAAGGGGATGTAACTTCCACTTCTGCATTTGCTTCTTCCAAGGTTTCCCTACTTGCACCATCAGCTGCTGACTCCCCAATTTCCAAGTAACCAGCTGGAAGAGTCCTATTGAACAACTAGATCTCAAATACAATTATAAAAGTTGTCAAAGAAGGAAGGATTCATTGAGTAAGTGTCAAAAAGTTATTTGCTGCAGAATCAAGGACTTTTTTTTTTTTTTTTTTTTTTTTTTTTGCTTTCAGAACACCAGAATCTAACTTTTGGTTTCCATCACAAAATTGAACAGTTTTTGCAAAAGGGTGGTTTTCCTTTTCCCTTTCTTATCTTTAAACGTCATCTACATACATACCAAAGGCCATAAGAAGGCTCGATCTTCCTCCTGCAAAGTAAAACCTTGTTGTCGTGATGAATCAAACAACCCACCACCTGCAAATATCAAATCCAGAAAACAGGCAAAGAATTGACTTTATCCATGTGGGGGAATAAACTAATGACCAAGACAATATAGCAAAGTCCACGATGCACTTTCCAGATAAGAAATGGTTATATGGCAACTGCGCAGAGTGATCAAAGATCATATAAATACAAGAGTATTACCATCTTCGGATTTTGATACGTTATCTTCCCACAAACTGTGCAAATAGCTCTCAATTTCTCCTCTCCCTCAGGTATTCCATGCTTTGTTTGACCTCCACACCACTGACAGAACCGTATATTACGAATTTTTTCCTGCATAAGAGACTTCATTTATTCCATATAGACCAGCCAGTACAATAAATAAAAAATTTAAAGCCAATAAAATTAAATGAAATGCACACAAATCCCCAAAAGTAAGAAATATTTCGTTAATCAAACAAAAACCTTTTTATGCTTCATTTATCATCATTGTCTAGTTCTTTAATAAATAATAGCAAGCCATCTTGTTGGCTATGTGTTTCTAACATTATGAAGAGGAATAATATAATAAGGCAACATTCCACTTTCCCCCAAAATACAGAAGTTAAATCACAATCAACCCAAATGAAAGAAAACAGGCAACATAAGTGAAATTGATTCTGATCAATCAAAAGAATGACTCACAAGATCAAAAAAAAAAAAAAATTTAAGAAAAACAGTCGACAAAAAGAATGACTCACAGAAGAGTGAGCTACAGTTGAAGATGCTGGCGGAGGAGATTCTGACATAGACAAGGGAGACGAGGAAGTGCCCTCTTGATTTGCCTCAGAACATGTAGACCCACAAAATGCTTTGAAAGAGCCAGTTCGGGGAGCCAAGAACAGGGAAGCGGTGCTAGAACATGACAGTCTTGAAGAAGAACAAGATAATGAAGACGACGCTGACAACCGTTTAGAAGAGACGAAAGTAAAACCGAATCCAACAATGCTATTGGGTTTCAGAAGATTTGAAACAAACCCAGATGAGCAACCGAACAGATGAACAGACTTTAGCATTATCTACCTTCAATTTCTTTGAATCCGTAGGGAATTTGAAGGCGTAGCGCGTAATCGAACCAACGAAAAGCAGCATCCAATGAGGAGTTTGTCAATCATGTCATCTCTTTCCTTCCATCTTTCCAATTGGGACGTGCGAGCAATCAGAACACAGCAGCAGCAAAGGTTAGACCCAAATTACAAATATCGCGTTGAATTTGAGTTCTGAAAATTTGGGTGAATGTTCTTCGGATTCGACGCAATCGGTGACGTCCTTATCCTTTGAATATTGGATTGGGGAAAATTAGGCGAAAAGTTATTCATTTTATTTATATGTTAAACAGTAATTACCGTTAGTTTAAAATAACGGAATTAGGAAAAAGTTTGCGCGGGGGATAACACTTTTATGAAACTAATCCTCTTTCTATTTACATCTACTTTGATTGCAAACTTTTTTAAATGTTTATTTTAGTTTATCAACTTTTGGAAAAATTACTTAAATGAATTCTTGTTATCTTATTCTATATAAATCTTTTGTGTTGATATATAAACATAATCAATAGATTTATCAACTTAAACTCAAAGCTAATTTTGTTCTTTTTTTTTCCAAAACCAAAACATCTCTCATAAAAAAAATTTTGATAAAAATTAAGTATAAAAATAAAAATATTCTCATAAGAAAGAATTGAGATGATAAAAAAAAAAATATCTCAATGAATCACAAAATATCACACATTAAAAATTTTGTAGCATGTTAATGCGTCAAATAATGATGAACAAATGTCTCTAATTAAAAATTAAAACCATTGAGTTTTTAAAGTTTGATTACATTCTTTTGCCTCAAATCATTCATACATAGAAACCATTTCTATCAAAATCTTAACAAAAAGAACCAAAATATTTTTTTAGACTAAAATATACACTTTAAAAGTTTAAAAATCAAAATAAAATAAAATACAATGTTTGGTATTCAAAGTGATTTCTTGGTAAATTTAATTCAAACTTAAAACTTAAAATACCACATAAGTGTTGTTTTCATTAAAAAAATATCAGAAAATTAAGAGTTATTAAAAAAATAAGTTTGATCGATGCTCCAATTAACTATTGATGAATTTTGGCAAAATTCATAAGTTCTATCGACGACAAAAAGAAAGAAACTCCAATGTTGTTTTTCTCTTAAAGTATATCAATTTCACGAGTTTATAGAGTTGATTGCAAACACTTATCTAAATTGGGATGTAAGTTGATGAAAATGAAAGTTTAGAATTAGAATGGGTTATAAGGGATAAGTTTATGCATAAAAATAAATTGTAACTCTTTTCTTTGGTGCACCACCCCATAACTTTCTCTTTCTAAAACTATGCTTAATAATTCAATTTTAATTGCATTCATTGGTAAATATTAGACTTTTATAATTCAAAAGTTTAACTCATTCCTTACATGGATTATATGACTACTATGATTTCAACAGCTAAATTGATAATTCACATACTCTCCCACAGTAGAAATTAGAAACTTCAACCTCACATTTTTCCAACGTATCCTTACGAAAAAAATAAAGCAAGCAGGAAAAAAAAGCAGTAGCCAATTGGGAAAGTTCAAATTTAACGATACTTCTAGACTAAAAGATTAGAGATTTTCGAGACACGATACCCAGTAAATCTCTGAAAAAGCTCTATTAGCAAGACCCTTTTTTTCACTTCATCGACCAAAATATTATCAACCACCACTGAACAGTCAAAGAAGAGATAGCTAATGACTGCATGTGTATTTTTTCAAAATGTTCTTATTCCAGAGTCTCAAACATGTTATAAACTAAGTAGTTCAATACAGTTAAAAACAACAGTAAATTATACAACTTTCCTACTATAATTATTGATACCGTATAAAAATGGACACAGTAGTACTCTCGCTTGCCAAACAAACAGTCAGCATTAAATAATAACCAAAACTTCAGATATGACAGTTCCATTATCATATCAAAAAAAGTGTTGAGATCAAGATATGAAAGAAAAAGCTTACTATGTGTGTGACAGCATCTTTAATGATCTGCAATAGGTTGGAATTTGGATGAAGATGAAGGTTAGGAAGATGCTATCCTTAATTTACCGCTAACTTGTTGCACAATGATTGATATGCCACACTGCAAACTTTGAACTTCTCCTCCGCCATCAACTGCATTTGAGTTATCAATCAGTATTGCAGCATACAGATACTGAAAGATTGATATGTCTATCCTATTGATATTGGGGGTTCATGGTGGTGCTACCCCTATTAAGCAGAGATACGGATATGACAGAGAGACACGTCAGTTTATGAAAATATAGGACACATATATAACAGGGAGACGGTTATTAAAATATGTCAATTTTATACATCTAAAAAATTCTAAATTAATAAGTTTATGCATTTATATCACCTATAAAAAGAAGTTTAAAGTATTTTGCACTCAAAATTTATTATTTTTGTCCTATAATTTTTTGTCTTTTTTTTATATACATATATTTGTATAATTTTTAGTATCTGTTTAGTACTTAACAAGGATTCACAACATATCTAGCATGGGCCTATATTTGCCTTTATACAACTAGAGTGTAAAGTATATCTATCGTGCTAAGGAGTGTTTGAAGTTTGTCTAACAAGTGTCTAAGTGTCCAAATTTTGGCATGTAGCTAACATGGAAACGCTAGCTCAATGCTCCTTAGACTACTACCTTGGAGGAACCTTGGTGACGATCCGGATGCCATTTCATTGCACATGTTCGATACCTAAAATGGAAGAAGAAAGTTCAAAAGATTGAAAAAAGTACAGAAATTGAAAGAGAAGATTCAAGAGAAAGCCTTTCAGCATCGCTGATTCTCTATCAAAGACAAGATAGAATGTGCTACACTTGAGTGATGCAAAGTCAAAGTGATCAGAATGAAAGCTCACGCATTTTTAACATCTTCAAGTTTGAGTGGACCAGACGCTTGTAGTCCAAGAGCAAGCCTATGCGACACCAAATTTGCCTCTGAATCCTCGTATTCATTAGAAGAGTCATAATCTTCATCAACCCTATGTTGCCAGCTCCAAGATCTACCATAGGTATTTGAGTTATGTTGCCATGTCCAAGATCTCCTATAGTTACTAGAGTTATTTGTTGAGCTCCTCCATTGAGGATTCTCTTCATTAATAAAAGACCAGTAATAAGACCGATTCCCACCAAATGCAGATTTGAAGACAGTCTCAACATCAGGATCATCTTCAGTAAACTCAAAACCTGATGAGGAAGAATTAGAACAAAAATTCAGAGATAACTAGCTGAGTGAGTGTTCTATTTTCTTAGAACAAATGAAAGTAACTTTTAATTTTCTAATCACAAATTTTGTGAATGGAAGATTTTTTTTATTCTTTATATATATTTTTTTACAGATTTGTGAACAGTGATTTTAATTTTATTTTTTGAAATATTAGTGATTTTAATTTCCCACATGCTGAACTTTACAGAATCCATTTGATCCTAATTCTTAAGAATAAAAACGATTACAGGAGCAATAACATTAAGACTTCGTTTGGTAGCCATTTGTTTTTTGGTTTTTGGCTTGTTTAAAAAAGATTATAAACACGACATACGTCTCTTTGTTCTGTTATCCATTTGTTTTGTTATACACAATCCTCCGATGTTTTAAAAAACTAAAGTCATCTTTCTAAATAATTTGCCAAACAAGCTAGATATCTCAATCTAACACCATTAAGGAATAAGACCCGCAGTCAACATGATTTTTAAAATGTTAGAGAGATCCAAAATGGATATGCTGCCATCACCAATGTAATCAAAGAAATGGCTCATCTCTCCAAAAAATAAGTCATGGCTTAGAAATTTGAAAGAAAAATATTTTTTAGAAATCATTGCAAATGAAACTAAGTGTTGCAATACATGTCACACCAGTCCTTTTACTTGCAAACCATTATGAGTACGACTCCTCAGCTTCTAGATTGTAAAAACAAATAGACGATTTAAATGATATTATTTATTTATTTATTCCTCTTTTTTCTTATTTACATTAAAACAAAAAATAGTGAGTGCCAATATACATTAGTATTGTGGAGGATATGTAATAAAGAGGTTACTTACTTCTGCTCGAACACCGTGGTTTCTGGTTGGTCCTGTCTCTTTTAGAGCCCCTAAATGAGTGACTTTTAAACCATGAAGTGCCGCTACTCGAGGAAGGACCATTAGCCTCAACCTCATCCCGCCAACTCTGAAATTCCGAAAGCAACAAGAATGATGCAAAAATCCTTTTGAAAGTAAAACCATATTTAATACTATTCAGGTCAAAACTAAAATGTTTTGAACTTCTATGAGCAGGATATCCAGGATCATCAGTCAGATGTTAATTGTTAGTTAACATGTCCAGCCAAAAGCATAGAAATGACCTTGTGTGAAGCAGTAACTAAAGTTAAAAAAAATTGGACTGCGACTGAGAAGACTTGTCCAAATGAACAAGGATACTGAAATGGCTTTAAAAAGGTGATGAAAACTATAATTTCTACCTTTTATTCTAGCATCATAAACAAGGAACAACTCCATCTTTGAGATTTTAACAAGAGAACAGTAGAGGCTCCTCACGATGCAAAGATGAAACTTCAATTCATAGAGTTTTATCAATGAACCCTATCTCCTATGAGCTATATGGGTATTGAATGCTGATTTCAATGAAGAAGCGGGATAATGGAAAAGTATTCAGTAGCGAAGTTAACAGGGCAACTAATGCAACCTGAAAGAGGAATTCTGCATAGGCACTGACATTGCGCAGCAATGATTGTTTTGTATTAATCCTTCTAAAACTCTTCGTATAGTGGTTGCATCTCTGCAGAAAAGTGTATGAATATTAGTACAAAACATAATGCAAGAGATTCATTATAGGGAGTGTTCATTTTGAGTAACTAGTTAGTATCCAGATTACTATGTAACAACAATAAGTTCAAAAGAATTAAAGAAAAAATTGGTCTACGCAGTCTCTTTATCGATGACATTGTTATTCAAATTCTACTATATCAAACAGAATTGCCAAAAAGCAACCCTATACGTGACCGCATTCAGAAAATTCAACAAGGAAAAGGAAGTTAAGTTGTTCGCTTCACATCATCTAATGTGCCTATGAAATAGTAATCCTGCAAATGATTTGAAAAAACAGAGAAGGGATCCATGATTTGAAAAGGCGTTTGATGATCAAGGAGTTCCACCTCCATCCGACCTTTCAAAGAGAAAGACCGTTTTTTGTGGTGCACAAGGGTGTGTGTTTTATTGTGGGATATTTGGGAGTTTGAGGTGTGAATAAGGGACCCTTGTGAAGTTTGTTCCTTGGGAGGTTCCATGCTTCTCTATGGGCTATGATTTTGAAGACCTTTTGATATTATTCTCTAAGCAATGTTTTACTTAGTTGGAAACCTTTTCTCTAGTGGAGTTTATTCTTGCGGGCTTGGATTTTTTTGTACTAAGAGGGAATCAAGTACTTCCGTACTCGCAGCCATATCATCCATTCACAGTCACAGCTACTGCAAACTAATCAATTTCATGACTTATAGAACGAATAAATCCTTATATTCAACTTGTTCATAAGGTGTTCATTAGCTAGAATGGACAGATGGTGATTGAATGCTACAGGGAGCTGGAGGCCAAATTGCAGTATAGCTGATTTGTTAAGTGATCCCACTTTTTAAGAGATTGTATTGCTCAAAGATTCAGAAATGGTTCCATCAAACACATTCTTGCCGCCACTGAAAACCTGCCCAGCTAATCCTAGACTCACTAAAATCTCCCTCCAAAACAGAAAATCCAAACTCAATACACAAAATCTGCAATTTGACATGAGAAAGCCCAAAATACACTAATTTGAACGATGAAAACATACCATTCCTTTTATAAAAAAAAATCCAAGAAAGAAGGATTATGGTCTCATCCACGCTACTGTTATACATATAAAGCAAGCACCATAAGACCAAACAAGGTGAACAATTGCATGAGAAGAAACTCACAGAATCCCAATAACTGCGTCTTTTGCGGTCGAGGACAGACGTAGAATGAAAAAAAGCAGTTTTCAAGACAAAACAATCTGCCTGGGGATTGAGGAGTGCCGTTTTGATGCCGCCGCCGTTCATCATCTGGAAACACAAGGATTAAGGCCCCAAAAATGGAGGCTCCGGTGGGTAATAAGTAATAAGTTAAATGGAACTGTTTTGCTCCTCGAGACAGTGAATGAAAGCGGCCATGGATCGGGGTCGGTTCGAGCTCAGAGATAGCAGTAGACTTGACCTCATATGAACCTTTGTTTTATTTTATTAACCTTAAGATTATACAAATTGCTCCCAACCAAAACAAATAATAAAAATAGATTAATTAAATAATAAAACTCTTCAAAATGTTTATAAAATACGATAAGATTATTCAAAATAGAAAAATTATCAAAAATAGCAAATTTGATAAAAAAAAAAAAGTTATAACATAGCAAGACTTCAAATTCTATCAATAAACATTGATAGTCACATATATCCTTCTACATTAATATACAGTGATAAAAGTTTAACAGTTTCTATCGTAGATATAATCTAAAATTTTGTTATAGCGTGTAAATATTTTATTTTATTTTATTATTTTTAGATATGTCCCTTTAAAATATAACAATGTTTTAGATTTTATTAATGTAACCGATAAAAATCAATCAATGTCTATCATTGATAGAATCTGAAATTTTAGTATATTTTGTAACTATTTTGCTTCATTTTTCTATATTTGAATACAATCATTCCTACATGATAATGATAAATAACCTTCCATTCAAATTTATAAATGTTTGAAATTATTAGTATAAATTACAAGACCATGAGTTCGGGTAATTTCTTTGCCCTTAACATAAAAAAACTCGTGGATAAAAGCATTGTTTGGTTTTGAAGGAAGGCATGAACAAAACTTTGTAATTCATTCAAATATCTTTTCTAAAAATTGAATTATTTACTTACAAAAAGGTTTAAAAAAGTAGTGACTCATGAATGGTTGAAAAATAAGCAAACTTCTCAAAAACAAATTATTGAAAAAACAAGAATGTTAGACATTAGTATTTTGTAAATCTTTAAACTTTTTTATTTTGTGCTTAATGAATTCGTAAATATATATATATATATCTATATATATGCATAATCAAGTTTATTGATTTTAATGGAATAGCATCAAAAGTTTGACATGTTTAATAACTTATGGAATTGAACCTTCGTGCATAACTTCACCACTCATCTTTTTACAATATTTCATACTAGCATTGGAAATAAGAAACAAAATATATAACCTATAATTTTATGGCGAAAAAAGGGAAAGGGAACTTAAATTCATCAAAGTTGAGAATAATACAACGAAGCTCAATCACATCAAAGCAAGAAGAAGAGATGGTCACAGAAAAACTCCGTCCAATTTCCATTTACAGTAGTCACGCAGGCCAAACGATGCATCGTACTATGCTCTAAAACAGCAAAATCCCAAATCTATTTGACAGAACAATACAACTCAGACAAGTTTGTACTTTGAAGCAAAATAGCGTTAATTAGCTCACTATATTTAGATTTGATATGTAACAAAGAGGGCAAACCACAAGAGAAATAGTCAAATAAAGCACTCAAGCCATGACACATCATCAAAGCTTCAAAAAACTTAATCGGCACTTGTGACAAACTTTCTCGCAACCAGCAAGAATAAGGCTGCCTGAAGAATCTCGAACCACCTAACTGATGTCACCCACATCCTCATGATCCATTAAGGAAACATATGAATTGAGCTTCCACACCTTGGTGGTGGCGGCACCTATGAAACGACACTTTCTTGCAGCTCCCTCCCAAAGTCTGGAACCACCACAGCATGAACACTCATAAACTCGTCCAAACGTGCACGCACACAATTCGCTAGAGAAGCACAGTCAAGAGGAGAGCCCTTGACCATCAACAGATTCATGTAAATTCCACACTTCCCACAAAAGAATAACAATAGCTAGCCTCCCGATCTAACGCCCTTTCAGCACCCCATCGACCCTTCCCCAATAGTCCATCGAGCTCCCATAGTTTCTGAAATTCGACAAAAATGAATGTAAGGAAGGAAAAAGGGAAAGCCTAACACTCTTTGCAAATTTGCAACCTCAAAACACGACTCACAACCTCAATTGTCTTCCTGCAAAACAAAAAAGGAGGGTTAACAAGAATTCCTTTTTTTTTTTTTATGATATTGTCGAAAGTAGGGAGGGAGTTAGTGACCCTTTTCCACACCAACAACTTAACTCTAAGGAGCACCTTCAGCTAAGATACTTGAGCCCAACTCACAATGAGCTTTCTTACATAAAACAGCTAAGTCATAGGCACCCAAACCTTTTTAATTACTTTCAAGGCATGTGCATGTTTACACTAAATAGCCCAACAACAAAAGTAAAAATCTTAGTTGGAATCTTTCCTTTTTAACACATTTCCAAACCACAATTTTTCTTTGCATTTTTTTTACCTCTACTTGATTTAAAAAAAAAAAAAAAAAAAAAAAAAAAAAAAAAAACCCATTTTTAAAATTTATTGCAACAATAATAAAAATGCAACCAAAGTTATTAAACAAACATTAAAAAAAAAGTTAAAGATCAACTTTTTAGTAGGGCCATTTTTTAAGGAAAATAAATAAAGAAAGAAACCTTCACTTTCTTAGCAATAACAAGTTGTCCTAAGGTTTTCAGCTTACTTTAGAAGCTTATGTTTATTATTATTAATTATTAATGTTAAGAAATATATATATTATTTTAGTTATCCAAAAAATATAATCATTTGTAATTTTATTCATAAATTGCTCGATCTGTGAATTTATATTAATTTCTGAATTCTTATATTTGAGATTAGCAATCTTGGAGGAAGAACCATAAATTAAATTTGTTTAGATACAATACATTATTCTATCTAAATTTAGAACAAATCATAAATATTTAGTCATGTTTATTTAAAATGTAAAAATATAAAAAATGAAATGGAATTTTTTTTGATGAAATAAAAACAATTAGAAACATTGGAGGTGAAATGTGTAATATTTAAATACATATTAAAAAGAATTAAATAAAATGCAGAATTTAGTAATGGGAAGAATTACTAGGAAATGTAATAATAATGAAGAAATTGAATTCCGAATATAACCCTGGTCAACGAGAGGAGAGGATCGTCCGATGTGAAGGGCATAACGGTCCAGGAGAAGGCGATGACCGAAAAGTTAGACAGCTAGATCCAACGAGAATGTGACGCGTGCAAAGAGACCGTAGATCAGAGATTCCCAATAGACGGTCACGATTTGCGGAAAGGTAATGATGTGGGTTGATTTGCTTTTTCGTATTCCTTTTTAAAAACAAGAAAGGGAGGGACGGGGGCGGGTAGTTTCTTTCTTTTTCTTTCCTTTGTTCTCCATTGCCATTGCCATTGCCATTGCCATTGCCACCACCTTCGCAGTTTCAAGAACACGAACAATTTCTTGATTTCTAAGGTATTATCAACCATTCCTAATTTCTTACATTTTTTTTTTAATTTTTTGTTTTGATTTTCTACGAGGAGGATGTTCTGAATAACCAAGACGGTAAGCAACTGTTTGATCTTGTTTTCATGTCGATTTGCGTTGATGATATGATCGTTCCTGTTTTTGTTTCCGCATTTTGTTTGGATTGGATTTTCTTTTTGTTATTTGGAAATGCCGATGGATTCTGTGATTAATATCAGCTCAGAAATCATGATCGAGTAAAAATTTTTAGGTGATTCATTTATTGTACGTTGAATCGTGTTGATCTTATCAGTTTTTGGTTTCGCCTTGTGTTAGATTGATTTTTTCTTTGTTATTTTGGAAATGTCGATGGTTGTGTGATTAATATCAGTTTAAAATTGATTATCGATCAATTTTGTTTGTCATGATTCGTTTATTGAATAAATTGAATAAATTGCCTCGATCATGTCACTTTTTTATTTTTTGCATTGTGTTTGGATTGGAAATTTGATTGTTATTTTGGAATTCTGGTTCATTATGCTTTAGCGATTAATTAATATCAGCTCAGAAATGATGATCGTGCAATTTTTTTCCGGTGATTTGTTTACTGTATGTTGTATTGTGCTGATCATGTCCTTTAATTTGTATTGTGTTTAGATTTGAGTTTTTGTTATTTGGAAAATGCTGCTGGATTATGTGATTAATATGAGCTCACGAATGAGGATTGAACAAAATTTCTCCGATGATTCGTTCTAGTTTATATTTCTTTTGGTATATTTCTCTCTTGTAAGGACGCGTAGAATTAGATCGGATGTTGAAAATGTGCAGCCTAAATGGGCTAAATTGCTTAGTTTTGGTGTTCTGTTAACATGTCACAATATGTTATATTTTTTTACGTGTAAGAATTCTAGAATTCTTTACTTTTCGTATCGGGGGATTGATCTGAATATGATCAGTAACTTTAATCTGAATGTCGGCAATAATTTGTTATTTTTTGCTGCAGACAATTTACGATGGCAGATTCCGAGGATATTCAGCCTCTCGTTTGTGATAATGGAACAGGGATGGTCAAGGTATTGATCCGACATCCATGAACGTGTTACAGTTACACCTTTTTGGGTTTTTTTATTATGTAATCTCCTTTCTTATTAGCATTACAATTTATATTTTGCAACAATTGCTGACGCTACTATCTGTAGGCTGGATTTGCTGGAGACGATGCACCAAGGGCTGTATTCCCTAGCATTGTTGGTCGTCCCAGACACACCGGTGTTATGGTTGGTATGGGCCAAAAGGATGCCTATGTTGGTGATGAAGCTCAATCGAAGAGAGGTATATTAACTTTAAAATATCCCATTGAGCATGGTATCGTTAGCAATTGGGATGATATGGAGAAAATTTGGCATCACACTTTCTACAACGAGCTTCGAGTTGCTCCAGAAGAGCATCCAGTTCTGCTCACCGAAGCACCATTGAATCCCAAGGCGAATAGAGAGAAAATGACCCAAATAATGTTTGAAACTTTCAACACTCCCGCTATGTATGTTGCTATCCAGGCCGTCCTTTCCCTTTATGCCAGTGGTCGCACAACCGGTAAACGATCTATTACCTTTCTCCTAATGTTTTGTATCTTTTCATTGTTATTAAGGATATGGATAGAACTAAAGATGTTTATACAGAACAACCTTGCATAGTTTTCTGATTCAGTTTACCTTAACATGATCATACCCAACTTTTCATAATGAATAACCCCTTTAGGCCCCTCCCTTCACACTCACAAACACAAGCAAACTTTATCAGATTAAGTTTTATTGTCCAAGGAGCTGTTCAATTGATGTAAAAGGTTCCTCTTCTCTATCAAAGTACATGTATTTTTTATATATTCTATAGGGTTAGGTTAGAAATTGTGTTGTTTGATATGTTTTATTTTATTTTCTTTGTGCCTTGCTTTTGGTGTTCATGTATGTATATTATGGGTTGCTTTGAACTTGTAGGGATCGTTTTGGATTCTGGTGATGGTGTCAGCCACACAGTTCCAATCTACGAAGGGTATGCTCTCCCACATGCCATCCTCCGTCTAGATTTGGCTGGCCGTGATCTCACAGATGCTCTAATGAAAATATTGACTGAACGTGGCTACTCATTCACCACCACCGCCGAGCGTGAAATTGTGAGAGACATGAAGGAGAAACTAGCTTATATAGCCCTGGATTACGAGCAAGAGCTAGAGACATCAAAAACCAGCTCTTCAGTGGAGAAGAGCTATGAACTACCAGATGGACAGGTGATCACCATCGGTGCTGAAAGATTCCGATGCCCTGAAGTTCTCTTCCAGCCATCCATGATAGGAATGGAAGCAGCTGGTATTCATGAAACCACATACAACTCTATCATGAAGTGTGATGTCGATATTAGAAAGGATCTCTATGGCAACATTGTCCTCAGTGGTGGTTCCACCATGTTCCCTGGCATTGCTGACAGGATGAGCAAGGAGATCACTGCATTAGCTCCAAGTAGCATGAAGATCAAAGTGGTAGCACCACCTGAAAGAAAGTACAGTGTCTGGATTGGTGGCTCCATTTTAGCTTCCCTCAGCACTTTCCAACAGGTATACACATCATTTCTATATAGATCAATTTTTATTCATCATATCATCTACTCCGAAACTCGACGTTATAATTGCTCTTATTATATAGCATGTGGTTAATCAAAGTTAACATGTGTATTTTAAAGAAGAATATGGATATAGAAACCGGACCTTAACATAGACACGATGGCAAGTCATCAAACCCTAATTCTTACACAAGGAAAATTAAAGTCAACAACTCTACGGTTTTATATGCTTAAGAAAAAAAGATTGATGTGTTTTGTGATGTATTTTGTTTTCACACTATTACTTGTGTGGTAAATTACTACTTATACTTGTTCATTATGCGTAACAAGTAATCAAGGCATGTGCTTAATATAAGCCTTCTTTTTCACTTTGTACCACTGGTATCATCTAACACATATTTATTGGACTAATAAATGTTTAATTACTATTTAGATTATTTAAACATCTAACACGTTATACAAACTGAAGTGTCAAACTCTTCTTAGACGACGTGTGTTTTAATCTAACAAAAGTAATTAACGTACGAATGTGCTTAATAAGCATTGTACACTTTGCACAATTAGTACCTAAAACATATTTTGATTGCACTAATAAATGTGTAATAACTATTGGAGTGCCTAAGCATCCGACACGTTATCCCAACTGAAGTATCAACCTTCTTAGTCGTGTGTTTCAATCCTAGTGCCACGTCTAATTAATAATAATAGATGAAGATAATTGAGTGATTTACAAAATCTTGTGTGATTCAATACAGATGTGGATTGCTAAGGCAGAATATGATGAATCTGGGCCATCAATTGTCCACAGGAAATGCTTCTGATTTATTTGAAGCAAAAAGGTGGAAAGGGAACTTATACTATACAAACACATGACAAAGCTTTCCTCTCTCAAGTGGTTTTGCTTATTTTTACCTTTCTTTTCTTTTCTTTTTGTTCACCATTCTTTGTTCTCATGGTTATTTCATTGTGCTTTTTTCTATTCTTCTTCCTTCTTTGTTTTGCTGCTGGAACAATGAACATGAAAGCAACCCAATGCCATTCAAGGTTCGATTTTTTCTTTCTTCTTTTTACCGTTGTCTTTTCTTGTAGAGATCAAATCACTGATTTGGACTTTTTTTTATATATATAAAAAAAGGAATTAATCATGTCAGACGAATTTTGTAAGTCAATGAAAATTTTTAATTCTTGAAAAGAACCAAAACATTATAAATTTGATGATCATCATGCCCACTTATCAATTATCAATCAGATTAGCTTAATTAAACTTTTTTAAAAGAAATTAAGTGCTTTGACATTTTGATTGATTGATGATATAATGCTTTAATTATATCAATTTGGCTCAAAATTGAGAATTGTTTAACAAATTAAATCATTATACATTTGTCATAAAGTTTAGGAAGGAAAAAAACCGAACCCACTATTTAATTTTATATTACAATTTGTATAGTTGCCTTTTTCTTATTTCCTCCATTCTTTCTCTCTCTTCATCACCTTTTTCCCCTTCCGTATTTATTCTATTAATATAAAAAAATCTTACATTAGCGTTTTTGGAGATAAAATAGAGATGTTGATGTTGATTTATCAAGTTGTTTATCAATTGACATAGTAATCAAAAGATTGTATTCTAATCTTCTATTTTTTATTGTACTAAAACTAATAACTTATTTAACATAAATTTTAAATGTTGATACAAAAGATAATAATACATTACTCCCACTTACATTTGTACTAAAATAAAAATTAGATAGTTCAATATGAATAAATGTTTAATATTTTTAATATAGAATGCGACTTTCGTTCGTGAGACTTCTAACTAATTTTAGTAAGAGAACAAATTGATGTAAGCATAAATTAAACTCACTATCTAGTATATATATTGTTACATTAATTAATTAATCAATCAATCAATTAGTTAAAAAAAGCTTATTTTAACTTTAGACATTGTTTTAAACGTAATATGTAATTTTATTTTATTTTTTTGAGAGAGAATTGTAATGTGGATAATTAAATTAATTAATTATGTTGTATTTTCACTGTTCATTATATGAAAAAGAGAGGAAGCAGATATAAGAATATGTTGAGTTTTAAGAAGGTCCTGCAAATAAAGAAAAATATTATCAAAGATTGAGAAAGATGGCACATTAAACTCAAATTTAAATCCATTATCATCAACAAAGTAGAAATCCCAAATCGCAAAGCCAATATGATTTATTCCAACTTCTGAAGCGAAACAGCTCCATATTCAAATCAAAATGAATTCCCAGCTTTTGTTGTAAGAGAGTTATGACCATAAGATGAGCGAATCAGAAAGCAAAGACAAAGAACCTCAAACTTTCTGCATAAAAGGAATTTGAGCAAAAAGAACACAAAAAAAAAGCTGATAAAATCAACCAAATGTTTCAAAAAGAAAGTCCCAGATCCAAATGCAAGTAACAGCTGCTACTATATGAGTGTTCTAACAATCAGATTCATCCTATCAAGTTAAACCTTTTAACTTCAGCCAACAGACCTTCCATTCTCATCGATGCCTCGAAGAACATTGATATTTGATGGTCCAACGGTGTCGGTAAACCCACGAACGGATAACTCTGGTACACGTGCTTTCTTCCCTTGCAACTCATGGTCCAGAAATATGACAACAACCGTGATATCATCGTGAAAGAACCGTCGTATGCCCTTTTCGAGCTTCTTCAGATCATCGTATCTCATTTCCCTCTTCCTTGCAGCCTCAGTTAGTGCTGTTTTAACGAGTCTTTTTGCAATTCCCTGAATTTGTCAAAAAGGGTGGAGTGATCAGATCAATGCTATTAGCATATACATACAGAAGAAACTTAAGTGGTCGAGAATGTAACGCACTGCTCTTGGGTTATTATACACAATCTCAACTGCTTGTTGATTCGTTAGATGCTCCCAGAGGCCATCAGATGCAAATATGAGAAATTTGTCATTAGGTTGCAGAACTCTTGTACTTAACGATGGTTCTGCAGTAAGAACAGGCCGTCGAAGAGGCTCTGCAAGGTGGAATCGTGGAAAGGATGGATCGAGAGAAAACTCTGGCTTTTTTAAATATGCATCACCTATTGATCTGGAAACCTGATACACCCAAACGAAGCGGATCAATGAATGTAAATGCAATACGAAGGCATGGAATTGAATCAAATTTCAAACACTAGTTCACACAATGATTGAAAACAATATTAAGGACACAAACACAGGAATGGGCACGCCATAAATTATTTTCCATCAAAATGTATGCAAAGAAACATTTCGGTACAGAAATTAAATTCGTGCATGCTAATCAGTAGTTCAAAGAAACTGAAAGAGGAAGTTAAACAGAAGTAACAAAAACAATAAAGGGGGGAAGGATTTCTCCCCCTTTAGATTTTTCTTTTTACTCCTTTATAACTATATTCCTTTTGACTCATTTCACTTTTAGCAACTAAATTATAATTTGGTTGTGAGGCGTGCTTCGGTGTATTTACTGCATGTTCTCACTATTATGATATTTTAAAATGTATATCAGAATCTTTTCAAACTATTTTACATGATCAACAATATACTCTGCTACATAGTCTGTGAGAGAAGTCAAAAGAGATAAGTTCAGACCACATAAAAAAATTTGTATCGGTTATATTAAACACATTTGGTAATGCCATACCTGAATTATGCCTTTAATACGCCAAACTCCATGCTTCATAACAACAATATGTGAGTCATCAGGATGCAAGGACCTGAGTTCTTGTCTAACCTCCTCGATACTTGCATTGTGATCCCTTGTCAACTGTTCTGCAACTATCTTATTAGATTTACCTAAAGAACCAATAACAGCCCGGGAATCACCGACGTTACCGACGAATAATGTACCTCTCCAGATAACTCCCACCAGACAACAAGATCCCATAGCTGCAATTGTTGGTTTTATTCCCCATGACCGTCGAACAAGAGTAAGAAACCCTTCCTCAGTTGCATAAACTGCACTTCGAAGAATATCTTCAGTTATGTTTCCATTTTCTTGAGCAAGCCCTATGTTCCAAAGAATGACACCCAGCTATTATTAGCACACAATGTTGTTGCTGTTTGCAGTTGGGATTGAGGGGGAAAAAAGTTGTACAAGCATTTAAAAAACAATAGAATGAAAATAGAATACAATTTCAAGCATGGGAATAATAAACGGCCATTTCTTACTATTTTGATATTCTTTTGCTCGTTTATCATTGTTTATAAAACAATTTCTTCGATATATACATCTTTTATGAGGTTTTCAAAGTTCCAACACATATTAAATTTGGAAAATTTGTTGCAACATGCTTTTTGTCTTTTACTAAACTATTCAAAATAATGATATCCCTCGGCTTGAACAAGATCTCATCAAACAAAAACAATACCACACCATTCAATCATTAGGCTACCTTATTCCTTGCATACTACAATGCATTCTCTCACTGCTCTTATTTTTCCACCTCTTTTTACACACTTTTGAGTGTTCCCCATCTCTCCACACCTCCCTCCTCTTCCTATAAAATCTATCTTTGTGCACTGTCTGAAAAAAGATTCTACGAGTTTTAGAGATCAAACAACACTTTTGAGTGTCGAGGCCATAAACATAGTCTCACATCAATTAGAAATGAGAACTGTTTTTAGTACGAAACCTTTTCAATAGAATCCGTAACTCATAATTAAAGCAAAAGTTATCGTGCCAGTGTAGAGATATGAGAGACAGAATAGTTTCGAGTTCGAACAACGAGTTGACCAAATAACCCACCCAAAACATACACCAAAAAAAGCAAAAAAAAAAGATGGAACACATATGTTCAACAGATTTCAGAAAGTCAATCTTTAATGGAACAGGAATTCAAACATGAGTTCAAGGCAAGAACAACAACATGTCACAAACCGTAGATTTCAGAATCAAACACAAGAATCCAAGAAAGTTCAGAAAAAGTCTCAGAGGATCAACAAGAAGAAGAAGATCAACCACGAATGAACACACAAAAGCACAGTCATCAAAACTCAAAAGCGTTCACAAAATGGGGAGAAAAGAAAACAAATGAGGCAACCCTTGTTGAAGACTCACTCATTAAATTCCTGAAAAGATGATCACAGATAAAGCGAGAAGCATCAGGGCCACCATGGCCATCATAAACGCCGACGAAAGTGGCATCAGGGCCAGTCTCAACCTGACTATTATCCTCAATTACCTCATTAGCCTGAACCACAGCAAAAGAAAATTCACCATAAGAATGCTTTTCAAGCTCTCTGCTCCACAATAAAGGATCCTCTAAAGAACAATCTTCATCATCATCCTTGTTCATACGGGCATACCGCCTCACTGGTTTCCAACAAGCCGACGCCATCCTTGCCAGCCACGAAAACATCCCTCATTTCCCTCTGCAACAAAGCCCCAATAACCCACTTTTCTCAAATAGAGATCAATTGAACAAAAATGAATCGAACTGAAGAGACCCCCACCTGCAAGAATTGAAAAGAAAAGTGAAAAGAAATCACAAAATGGGGGAAAACCCAGATAAGAAAATTGGGGTCTGAAGTAGGAGAAAGAGTAAAAAGAGTCGGAAAAATTGAAAGAATGGTTGAAGAAAGAATCAAAAGGGAAGAGGAACAGTAACAAAGAAACAGAATCAATTAAAATGAGTAATTGAGAAAAATACCAAAGAGAAGAGATAAATTGTAATTGAACAGTGAATTTCAGTAGTGTTGTTGAGAGAAAGAGAGAGAGAGAGAAGATTGTCTCGTTCCTAGAGAGATAGAGAAGAAAACAGAGAGACAATGAAGAAGAGAGAAGAAGAAGTTTTCCTCACTGAGTACCCACTGTATGACAAAAGAAAAAGGGGAAAGTTGACGAAAGCGCGTGTAAGCGAGTGACGACAAATTAAGTTTTTTCTTTTTTTTTCTTTTCTTTAAAACTTTTTTTTGTTTTTCCCTTTAATTTCTTTCCATCATATATTATCTTTAAAATATATTTCTCAGTTTTTCAAATATTAAAATGTAACTTGATGATGCAGTATATCATTGAATAAATAAGTAAATATAGAGATTAAAATCATATTTAAAATTCTCAAATTCATTGAATTATATTCTATTTTTAAATTTTTATATATATATAATCTATAATAGAGGGTGAATTTGAGCCACATAAATTAATTCTCTCAATTAAAGAATGTGGACATTAAGTGACAATTTTTATTTAAAAAAATTAAAAGAAAATTGTCAACTTGAACCAAACATAAAGGGTGAAATAGTAATTACCTTTTTAAATTTCAATCATTTAAGTTTTCATTATCGAAATTCAAAATAAAAAAGAGTGTAACTCATCATTAAAAAAAAAAATGCATTTTCAATTCAATAGAAGTTAAAAAATCTATAATTAAATTTTTAGAAGTGAAATGAGATTGGAATAATTGTATTTTTGGTTGAAATTACAAAATCCGCCAGTGAAAGCACTTCTCAGCGGCCAGTCGTGGAGTTTGACACTTTGACCATTTGGAATCACCGCTTTCATTCTTTTGTATGACTTTTAAAAGGAAAAATTAAGAAATTTTGATTATTAGGTACCCAAATATAATGTGACATTAAATAACATTATCCTTCATATAATATCATATTAACTACATTAAAATCTTATACATACTTTTTTAATCCTTATATGCATGTCATTTTCTAATTTATTAATTCAATTCTTTTTAATATGGCTCATCTTCTTTACTTAATTCATTCAAGTCTCACAATTTTCTAATTTCTCTAAATTATCAAATATTGTAATGGTAGTTGAACATTTAAGACAACGGTTATAGCATCATATGAAAGTCTATCAACAACAAAAACAATAAAGTCAATAAATTAGCCATTTATTTGCTAGCTCATAAGGTGATTAGAAAATATGTTGATATTTCAAGGGTCGTGGAATGAAAAATAGATCAACTTCTAACTTCATAAGGTTGACACTACAAGCTTTATTTATATCGTTGTTCGAGTAGGTTCATAGACAAATAAAAAGAGTTTAGGGTTTTTTATTTGGATGGGTGTGGATGTAGTTTTTCTCTTGAATTTAGAAGAGAAGAAAAAAAAAAAAGGGTGGGGAGAGGTGGGAAAAGAAAGGCACACAAGGTACATGTGAATTGTGAAGAAAAATACCCAAGTTGTTTTCTTTCCTTTCTTTTTTGCTTTTATGGGTTTGGGATCACAAGCATTGTTATATTTTAACTCACTGCTTCATTTCCCCTTTACCTACACTTACCTATCTTCTCTCTTTTCTCAAACCTAATCCATATCCTCTCCCTCTCTATGTCTCTCTCTCTCAACCTAAAAGATAATAGAGACATATATATATATATATATATATAAGATTTTTGCTGGTGGATGATCTAGAATTAATGGGACTCGATGAAATTTGCTTCACTTTTTAACAAAAAGTGTAGTTTTCTTTTTTGGTTACGTCGTCGTATTATTGAAATTAGATCATTTTATAGGTTTAGATTATTGCTCCTTTCGCTCATTTGGTTTTAAGTTATCGATAATTTTGGATTTGAGTTTTTTTATATCTTTATGTATTTCTTCTATTTTCTCTTGGCTTGGCTATTTGTTATGTATTAGGTAGCATGAGCTAGAGTAGAGGGTCCAACATGCACGGATGAAAAAATTGTTTTGAGAATTTTCGTTGATAGTTACACGAGAAAGAGTTGTTAAAATTTGGATCAAATAATCAATTATCTCCGTGGAGGTTTATATGTATGTGAAATTATTATTTGAGAATATCATCATAGTATGACAATACATTTCATATTATCGGAGAAAATGTGAAAATATTTTGTATTATTACGACCATAATTATACTAGCATCGATTTTGAATTTATATGGATTGAGGTGGATATTCTTTAATAATTTTTTAAAATTCAATAAATTCAACATTTGTGTTGTTAACTTTGTGAATTGTATTTTTCTTTTTTATATAGTAAATGAACTAAATTTGGTGAAATAATAATAGTGTTATAAAATGTTAGTGAATGTAGGGAATTAGTCAATTAAAATTAATTAAACGTGAGAAAGATGTTACGTTTCTATCAACAAGAGTTGATAAAAAAATGGAGTATTTGCTTAGCCTTAAATTGAAACATGTTTTAGCAATTAAAGTTCAAATTTTGGACATATTAATTCTAAAATACCCCAAGTAATATAATTTTATTTTAGATTATAAATAAAAACAGTAATAGCAATTAGGTGTTTTGATATTCACATTAATTTAACCAAAACATTTTGTCAAAGAAAAGAAAAATTAGTTTTGAATAAAAAACGTTTAGAACACCAAACCACAATTACAATATAAAATCTAAAAAATGTGTATCCCCTCTTCCTTAACATTCCTCATAAGAGAGATCATATCATGCATGAATATAATTATAGTTACCAAGAAAACTTTCTATACTCTAAACAAATTAAGACATACTAACTAATCCCTTATTACAACCAATGTGTAATCTCACCTATAGTCTATTTGATTTTATCCAAATCTTATATGCATTATATATATAGATAGATGATTATGAGAGAATCTGGAAAAACAATAGATTGATTCATGGAAATTAAATAAGAGGTTAATTGAACAAGTAGGGGGTTACATTACATGTGTGTTATGGATTTGTATAGAAGATTAAACATCTAATTTATTTTTTCATGAAGATTAAACAAAATAATTCGAGCTTCCTAAACAGAAAAGATTAGAAACAAATACAAGTAGAGTAAAATGGAGAAAAAGAAAAGAAATTAAACAATGTCACTTATCAAACGTCTATGAGTGTTGTAATGTTTCTCTAACAAAACCTTTGATGCTCCTTCCACTGTTCTTCGCCATGTCTACATCATACAATACCAAACTAAATCATTATATTCATTCTAATTCAACTATCAAATTAACTAAATGATAAATGTTTTAAGGTAAGATTATCATGGAAAATTAATCAACATCATGTGCACAAACTACTACTATATCATATATGTAACAAAAACTATAGGTTATATTATTATAAATGAATTTGTTAGTTGAGAGAGTTTTAGAAGAAAAACAAATGGGTTAAAAACACATATTTTTTTATTTTTTTTTTGTTAATACGAATATAATGATTTGAAATTTGGAAATGATATTTAAAAAATAAATATTGGTATATGTGATATAAGAATATACTATATATTTGATTATATAGATAAGAAAAGAAATCATCTATATAATTATTTGATACAAAAACAATCCTTTTTATTTTCAATTACATGCAAAATATTGAATTATGACAAATCTTTGTTATGGCATATTATGTTAAACACAATGGAAACCCCATCCATTGAACCCCCAACTAACTAGCTTTTGGTTTGAATAAAATAAAAGAAAAAGGACTAATTCAATAAGGTCAAACTAATAATCACCCAAAAATACTAAAATATAATAAAATTTCTCTTTGAAATAAAATAAATTTTAAATTAAAAATTTATCCCTTGAATCTTACACTTCAAATTATTAACATATGGTTAAACTTTTAATCATTATGTTTAATTAATTTTTAATAGTGTAAAATATCTTTAAATCTAAAAACCTTTTGGTTACTAACACATCTATATCTATATATTCATGACTAAATTGAATTGATCACAAATTAACAATCTATTAAACATAAACTTAAATGGAGATCACTGAATTCTTATGAAAAAGTTCACATTGAATAGTTCAAACAAACAAGGAGAGGAAGTGTGTGTGTATATATATATATGGAATTACCTTTTGAATGGCTCCAAGAATAGATTTGTTTCTAAAATCTCTAATCCTGAGCTGCTGACACCTTCCATTTCCAATCCCAACTTTCTTCAACACAACCGACTTCCTCCCCACCGGTGAAATCAGCCATTTCCGCTCCACCACTCCGCCGCCGGAGGGGCTATCACACTCCTCGTTATTAACCCTCTTCCGCCGCCTCTTAACCACCGTCAACAACCTCCTTCCACCACTGGACTTCGACCCCACCTCAGCAAATTTCCTCAAAAGCTCATCGGAGGATTTTCTGGGAACATGCTGAACATTGGCAATTGAAGAATCCATAGATCTAGAGAGAGAGAGAGAGAGAGAGAGAGAGAGAGAGAATTGGGAAAATGTTGAGTGAGAAATTGGGGAAAGGTTGGGTTTAGAAATAATGAAGAATGAAATTAAACCGTTGGTGTTAATGAATGATGATTTTGAATAAAGTATTCAAATGTAGCCGTTGGGAGAAACAGAGCAATAAGAGAGAAAAAAAACAGAGAGGAGTGGGGGAGAGAGGGATTTGTTTGATCCGAAGAAGACAATCCGACGTGTCGTTTTCTTTTTTATTATTTATTTTATTTTCTGAAATTCCCATGTTATCGCTGACACCGATCCGATTCCGTTCTTTGACTGACGGCGACGTAACTAACGGATCCGGTCTACGTTTTCTTCTTTCTTCTCCGGGTCGGGTTATGGATTATGGGTTTACATATTTATTTATTTATTTTATTCCTCAATACTATTTTCATTTCTATACTTTCAGTTTTGTTAAAAACAGCTTTAGTTCCTAATACTTTTGACTTTCCTTAATTTTAATTTCATTACTTTCAAAACGTTTCCTTTGATCTTTGAGTTTCTTCGTTCTTACTTTTACTTTATTTTAAGAAATCAAAATTATCACTTTTTAAAATTTCAATCCTAACATAAAGATAAAAATCAACCAAAATGAAAAAATTTAAGGATAGAAATGAACATGAAAATGGAACAAATCTTGTTTATTCATTGAGTTTGATATCATTGTATTATATTATAGATTGTATTGGAGTTTTGGAACCTAATTTTGCATTTCTTGGTTACATATAGATTCATATGTTTTGAAGTTTTAATAAATCTTAAAGTTTAGTTTTTCAGAAGTTGATTTTTATCGTTGTTCGGTGAATTAATAACAAAAAGTATATTATGTGTTTTATAAATTAATAATATCTTTTGATTTAGCTAAAATGATCGAAGTTAGATATAATATTTCAATTATTTTTATATTAAATTTTAATATCTTTATGTTTCTTAAATGAATATTTAGTATCAAAATTACTATAAGATAATTATTTTAGAATGTTTTATATTCTAAATTGAAAATAAATTTGTTTAAAAATTGGTCAGAGTTAAACAAAAAGAAATTGTTATGAAAGAAACCCTGGATTAAATCAAACTTTGTTGATGTAGAGAATATATATAACAAAAATAAAAGAACATAAAAATTTCTAAATTTAGTTAAGGTAAGTTTTCTGGGAAGGTGAAGTGAGGATGAAAGAATACAGTGAAAAGTGATTTTATATAAATTAACAAATAATTAGATCTACCAAACAACTTAAATTTTCTCCAAAAATAACACAAGCACCAACCAAAACTCAGAACACAAACTAATGTATATATTAGCGGTGAAAAAGCATATGCTTCTATGGCACATACAAATCTCAAGCCAACACTACAAATTTCTACACTGTTGAGGCTGGACCTACAAGAAACAGAGCCAATTAATATGTTTGGACTTTGGAGTTTGGAGGATAACTATTCAGTTCTTTTGATTTAACTCTTCCTCTCCAAGCTGATTCTCCCTAGAAGATGTGATCTATTGTTTGGGAAAATGGATATCATTCTGCATTTCACTCCAAACCCTTTTCACACCATAAACAAACCTCTAAAATTTTCATTAAAGGCCGCATTTGCTCCACTTTCATAGAAGCAGGTACTTTTAGATGATAATCACTTTCCTGGAAAACCAGATTCTCGATATCCTTTCACGATTCATTCATCATAATGTTCAGCTAAATTCAGTCCCAAGACTCAGAGTGTGACATTCAAGGTTTCTCAAGTTAAGCTGTAAAGAAAGGAAAGGAAGACTATTATCTTCGGAATGAAACCGTATTCCTGCAGAGGATAAAATGACCCAAGAAATAATACAAAAAAAGAAAGAAGAAAATCCATAGCCTTTGCCCTTTCTCAAATTTAATGAAGTCCCTATAGAAATGAAGATGTAGATGATTTGATTGGATGAACATTAAAAAGTTCAACAAACAAATTGGGGCCAGAGTTTGTTGAGCACAGCAACTTCTTGCCACCACCAAGTCATCAATGAGATTAATGCTTGCTTATCAAGCTCATAATAATTTCAGAAAAAAAGTATGTGAAAATAATTATTTTGGAAAAAAAAATCTCCATTTTAGCTAAAGTTTCTGGAACCAAAATTAATTCGACAGTCTCATTCTTCCTAATGCTGATTTTTTAATAGGCTTATTATATTAGATGCCATGCATTTTGTATTTTACTGATAAGTGATAACCATTGAGAAAGGTGTAATGAGTCTCTTTATAAACAACATACTTTCATTTTTTACAGTTTATAGAACTTTGATCTAGGACAACCGGACAAGAAATTAACCCAAACTGAGAAACCAAACCACAAAGAACCAAAAATATTGGGTTATGGGTAAAGGACGGAAGGTAATGACTAGGGAGATGTTGACATAAATATCACTGTTGGTAATTCTCTTTATAACCAGCCAACATGATTTTAACCTTTGATCTAGTCCAGCAAAGTTGCATGTCAACAGTAACGAGTAGGGAGCTACGTGACAGTATAAAGACTGGGTAAAGCTGAATTGAAGTAAAAAGAAATTACTATTGCAGCAACAATATTAAAAGGTGAATTGAAGTAAAAGCAAATTACCATTACGGCAATCCCCGTCTCACAAAATCTTGGAATCGCAATGAGTCTTACCATCTGCCCTTCAGCTCCTGCATTTTCAAAAAGCATATACATGACAATATATAACCTCGTTCATTTATTCTTTAGGAGAAGGAAATGAGCAATTATGATAACTGATATAAAGGGTTTATGTGAAAATATACCCTTCATTAAACGAGTATCAAACTTTTCCTGATTCCCAATAAAATAAACATGAGGACAGCTCTCGATCAGGAAAGGATCTCGGTCAGTGAATGGGTAACAACCTGTAAGTTGAATAATATAAAAAATACATTGGGAAGTTTTATATAGTTTTTTATGATTTTGTTTAATGAAATACTATAGCTAAATCTGGATAATCTCGTGTGATGCAGCCTTTGAGTTGAAAAGGGATTGTTTCAATGGCATATCCACCAAGGAAAAAAACGCAAATAAGAACGTGACTTGTACCAAGAGTATTTGGAGCAGTTGGTGCTAGATGTCTCCATCTCAAAGTCCTCTCCATAAATTCAAGTTTATCTTTAGCCTCTGAGTACTTCTCGAGATCATCTACATTCTGACCTGATGTTCCAAGAAACCTGAAACCAAAGGACTACCGGTTGATCTGTGGTTCACTCAAGTTCACACTAAACAGTCAATTGCCCAATGAGGCTGACATTATTGACTTGCCTGAAATTATCAAGCTCAAAACAATGAGGGTTAGTGCAAGATCTGAAAGTGTTATAAGCTGATGATCCAGGAAAAAGGCATCTGTGCAAAGGCTGCAAAGAAAATGACATTATTGACAAATCAAAACCAAGAATGAAAAGTGGGAGTTCTCGGCTGTAAAGAAAAGACCTGCTGAGGCAAGGAAAAATTGGCTGGGTCACTGGATCCCGGCATGATGTCCACAGGTAAACCTGCAGCAAGCTGACAAACAGGATAGTGGATTTACAATCAGGTATTAGGAATAAAGAAAAAACCGAAATAAAATTGATGAAAGGTTGGACTAAGAACCAACTGGATAAGAACCTGATTCAATAGGATATCTAGCTCTTTAAGCGGTTCTGTCAGCTTTGTTTGGTCCTTTGCAGACAAATGCTGCCCAAAATACATCATGCATGCATCAACAAAAGACCTACAATCACTGACATCACTAGAGTTTGTAGAAAAAATAATTGAATACTGGGAGAGTTCAAAATTTTCCCTTAACCCTTTTTTGATGGAAGAAACTACTTCTCATTGATGTAATGAAAATGATTAAAGTTTAGAAGATACAAAATCTCACAAGAAGAGAAAGAAAAGATAGGAACAACAAATATAACCAAATAAGATAATTTTTTTTTTTTTATATCCATGAGTGTCCTGGCTAGCTTCCGTGCACCTCAATAAATCTCACATGACAACTTGCCTGACCCACCAAATAGAGATAAACTTTGAAACAACTTTGACAACAAGTCTTCTTCAGCTACTGAAATCAAAGACTCCTACAAAACTACCAACGAAACTTGAAAAACAGCCACCCACCAACAAAGAGCAAACTGAAATTCTTCAATGATGCAATTTTTGTGATTTTCCTCTCAAAAGTAGAAAACTACATGATTTATGCGATTTAGTTCTACTACTGACTGCCCTTCACAATACTCCCAAGAAAATAACGGATACACAAACATGTTTCAGGGTCATGCTGCCATTTGATTAGTCATCCCAAAACTCATTAATGGTATCATGTAATCAATTTCTTCACATAAATAATTAACTAGGGCTGTTAAATAAGATCCCTAGTAAGTTAATCAGGATAAACCATAAAAGGATTGTTCTGTCCAAGGCTTCTTATAGGAGTTCAAGAAGACTGGTCTTCAATTATTTCACTCACACATGATAACAAAGTAACTACCACATTCGTTAAAGAAATTAAACTGATCTAGGCAAGTTGGCAGCATATTTAAATATATCGAAACAGGGTAGACAGGTTACATAGTTGGTGAAGTCTCTACCTGCCCATTTAAAATTCCTCGAGGAATTTCAACAGAGTTCCCACAAATGACGACATGAACTATTTGAGCCGCAATCCCTTGTTCCTGTTCAGTCAATGGTTCTAAAATTTTAGCACCTGACAAACATCTAGAGAAGTAAACTATAAGGATGAAGCAAACCTTCTCATCCCCTAAATGTCCTGTTATATGATCAACAAGGAGCTGAAACTGTAGAGGATTAGAGATGCTACTCCCAATACTTAGGCCCGACACAAAAATCACGTACTTATCTTCACCTGCATGCATTTGAATCTTAAGAAACATTGTAACAAAGCATTTTTGTCCCTCATGTACCACCTTAAGAAAGGACCCTGACGAGTGCCATAGTTTTCTTTGGAGGATTATCGATATTCAAACCATCTTCCACTCCGAGGAGACCTTAGTGGAATTAATCAAGTGGTAGCCATCATCCATCTCAGGTCCTTCCCCCAAGGCAGTAAAGCAGTTTAGGTTCACAGTCTAGTAATTTTTTTAAGATAAAGTAATAATGAAGAGAAAAAAATTACCATTTTTCACATAATGAAAAAGCCCCCAATGGTTAAGGCCTTGGGACTTCACAACACTAGCCATTCTAAAGTACCACCCCCCCCCCTAAGCTTGCAATAGTCTTCTAGGGTTAAGCGCAAGGCGAAAAGAAAATAGACTTTTTTATAGGCACATTATGTATAAAACCACTACATTAAGAAGAGAAAACATGGTTGAAGTGAAGTATGAAAAAATAAACCACTAAGCACAAGAAATTTTGCATTTAGGCTTTAGTAATTAGTAAATTTGATTGTTTTAGTTAATAAAGAAGGAAAAACCCTAATTTTTTTTAAATAATAAAAAAGCCCCTTGAGTCTTGAGTCTAGGCGCATTCTGGGAGGCTTTTTAAATACCCCCGACCACTTACCCGATTCTAAGAACTTTCTCCAAAAACTTCTGAAAAATAATAGTCTTCAAGTTACCATGGAGGAAAGCAAGAAATAGCTCTCCCAATTAAGAAATAACCAAATTATCTGTAGGAGCAATTAATATCAGAGAAAAAGCCAGCGGCCTTGAGGATTATGTTAATGCAAATATCGTTGAGTGAAAGAATTGCCCTTATCTATACATCCTCAAGGTTTCAAAATACTAACATTCTCAAAAAGCTCTACCTATAAACTACTAAATAACAGAAT